>JACVVK020000530.1:342500-357500 GCA_018292915.2 Batillaria attramentaria | reverse complement strand
TGAATTGAACATCTTGTAAGAAGTAGAGTGATCCCAGCAGAAGGAAAACGTGCGTCCCACATCAAATGGGTGACTTCAATTACCTTTTTTTTTAAAATTTAACAGATCATGAACTGCTACAGTGGTAGGTTACAAAGTACAGTGGACGCCGGATATAAGCAACTCGGATATAAGAAAACTCGGTTATTGCCAATGAATTCCCAACCCCCCCTCCCCCCGGCCAAACTCTTCTTTATTATGTATTACAAAAACTCGGGTACAAGAAACTCGTTTATAAGAAAACTCGGTTTTAGGAAAGCAAATTTCTTGTCCCGCTTGATACAAAAACTCGGATATAAGAAACCGAAAGTACATTTCCAAGAAAATTTCACACATTCTAAGAAACCGAAAGTATATTTCCAAGACAATTTCACTCATTCTAAGAAAACAGGTCAGGTCTGACGTCACTTAGGACAGGCACATGATGGCGCATGATTTTCTTTTCTTGAATTGGTTCTTTACCATTGTATTCCGTGCAAAATTGAATGTTGGCAAGAAGAAACAATCCACCGTTTTCAAATAAAGTTATTTCAATTTCAAAATTTCAGTCTCTCTCTCTCTCTCCCCTTAGCTGTTTTTTGTTTGTTTGGTTGGTGGTTGGTTGGTTGGTTTGGTTGGTTTTTTGTTTTTGTTTTGTTTTTTGTTGTTGTTGTTTGTTTGTTGTTTTGTTTTTTCTTTACCACATGACCGCTAGCGCTACAGTTGGGAAGCAAAAACAGATTTTTTTGTTTGAACATGAGAATACTGACATTGAAGGACACAAGCGCACTGGTTAATAATTAATATTTCTACACATATATATTCTGTGCATGTCTTTAAGAGAAACCAGATATTTCTCAATTTAATGCAAAACATACACGAACTGAGAAAAAAGAAATGGTTAAAGCCTTTTTTTCACTGAACTCGGTTATAAGAAATATTTTCCTCTTTTACTTTCTTATATCCGACTTTCAGATATAAGAACACTCGGATATAAGAAACAAAAAATCCCCCCCCCCACCCCTTCGAGTTTCTTATAACCGGCGTATACTGTAGCCTGATATGACGGCCATAGTGTACACAGCGGTTTTGTTTGTTTGTTTGTTTGTTTGTTTGTTACCAACTTAGAGGAGAGGTTAGGCTCTTACCTGGTACTAGCGTTTCCATAATGTCCCTTTGGCTGTGTTGAGCGGTGATGGGGGAATCCGTTTAGTGATTGGGTTCAAATATTTATACACAGCAACGATTACAAAATGACGCCTCTGCAGCAGATGTTGTGCAATAGACGCAAAAGCAAATGTGTAAAATCATTTTTAATTTCAGCAAGGTTTTCTTTGGGCACAAACGCAGTTAAGTTCGCCTTTTATGAACATTCTCAGATTTCACAATGCAGTACAACCGGCGCCCGTGGTGTAGTGGTTAGCACTTCGGACCATGGACCGGGAGACCCGGGTTTGAATCCCAGCCGAGGCAAGCGGGATTTTACCTACCTAGGTCGGCTCCTACCCAGAGCGGGTGGGCTATGGGCCCAATGGCGAGGCTGTTGCCACACAGCCGAGATTCACCCATTTCACGGGTGCGACTGTGGGGGTGCTTCCCTTGGTATGACATGTCTTATGATGCGGGTGATTACACGGCCGGCACCGCAGGTGCCGTAGGTCTCGGGCCTGGTTAATGCCGGGATATTTATGACAGGAAGCGTAGAATGCGGCCCTGTCCCGCAGTCCCAAACCACACGGACCTCTATAGCATCATCTTACTACTGTCCTCATCTTCATCATCATGCATAGTTAAAATTGCCCCAGCTTCCGACCCCTCCGCGGATTCCACCCTTTACCATGGAGGAACACCACTGGAGCCAGCAGAGGGCCGTGGCAGAAAGAAAAATGCAGTACAACACTAGCAATGTGTAATGGATTTTAGAGCACATGCAACCACAAGTCTACAGTAGTAAGTGGCTGAATTCATTTCAAGTGCTATGGCGTATGGTAATCACACGACAAACATGTTTTCAAGGCGAAGGGCATCGGTTCGTCTATTTACTCCCAAACATTTTACTTCATCGCTCAGACAGAATAAGGATTTGGGTGCTGCTAACTTTCGGAAGTAAAACAGCCAGAACTAAAATGGCCTGTGATATATATGTCCCTGTGGGAACCATACCTGACATATTGCTTTTATTTTTCGATTTTGTCTTAATCATTTCTACAACCGTTACATGCAGAAGGTGTAGCAGTGCGATACTTGGTGATATATGCCACACTTTGTAATCTATTGAGTTGTCTCAGCGGGCTATGTATTGATGACCAGTTTGATGATCATGAGGACGACGAGAAATGTCAGCACGTGCAAGCATTTACTGTATATTCTACCCCCACCCCCACCACCCTCTCCCACCCCCATCCCCCACCCCCTCCTAAAGTTTTCTATGTAATGGGCACATGAAGCATTGCGTAATAAGTGCCAAATTAACATTGAGACTTGATTTGATGAGTTCACAGCAACTTCATAATAAAAATGTAGCGGCAAAGCCGTTATAACTCATGTGTAACCGTGACCTTTACTAGAGGTCACCAAAAAGGCATTCTTATCAATGGAAGTAAACGCTATGCAAAAAGTTGTATTTACATAATTTTCACCCAGTCTCTATGACATTTACCAGTAAGGTCGCGGTCAAGGTCACCCAAGTTGTACTCAACAAATCTTCTCATACAAACATCATTTGTGCTAGGTTTGTTTTGCCTGCTATTTCTGCTCATTCTAATGGAGCGATGAAGGAAAATGTTTGGGAGTAAACAGACGAACCGATGACTTTGACCTTGAAAACATATGTTTGTCGTGTGATTAACATAGTCATAACAGTTGAAATGAATTCAGCCACTTACTACTGTAGAGTTGTGTTTGTGCTCTACATAATTTCCATTACACATTGCTAGTATTGCGCTGTATTCTTAAATCTGAGAATGCCCCCCCCCCCCCCAAAAAAAAAAAAAAAATAAAAAAAAAATAAAAAAAAAAAAAGAGGCAAACTTACTACTGTAGAGGTTTTGGTTGTGTTCTACATACTTTCCATTACCGTTTGCCAGTAATTTACTTCATTCGTAAATCTGACAATGTCCAAAACAGGCAAACTAAACGGCGTTTGTTCCCAAGGAAAAACACGTTGAAAATAAAAATGATTACACAGATTTGCTTTAGCGTCTATTCTTTTTTATATTTGCATTGGCGAAATATTATTTAACTTGAAGTTTCATATTAAGGTTGTCTAACTTCTGTACCTGTACCTCAAAACATTTTAATAAAACTTAATGGAAATTTCCTGAGTGCGTTGGAATTGCAAGCAAAAAGGTATCTTAAAATTATTTTGGGGATGCTGGACCATTTCTCTAAAGCATGATGTGCCTGCACATGATCTGTCAGGCGTAGCAGCTGCAGCATAATGATATGTCAGCCCGGTCCTCATCAGTAATTGAATTGGTGTCTATATGGAAAATGGAAAATTTGATATCCGCAGGCCGCTACAGGCAAATCTCTACTCATTTCGTTGGAGCACCGCAGGGTGTTTGGTCTAACATATCCAGTAGTAAAACATGAAGTGTGTGCACAACACCTGCTGCAGCGGCGTCATTTGCAATCGTTTCTGTGTATAATTAATGATGATGTGATGATTCAATTAATATTTAAATCCAATCACAAAACTGATTTCCCCCATTACCACCCACAGGCAAAGGGACATTGTGGGTGGGCTAGTAACACGTAAGTGCCAAGCCTCTCCTTTAGTTGTAAAATAACAAACAAGAAGGAATGACCCCATCCCATAAGTTGTTTCTCCAAATTTCAGTTATTTTGTCTGTTTATTGTTGCCTGTGGTTCCCCTCCCCCACTCCCCTGGTCGGCTGATCGCGGCTGATTTTTTTTCAGTTTTTCTAAAGACCGTGTGTTCCATGGCTTCATGCTGATGAACGCAGGAGATCAGCTGGAGTTCGAACTATGACTGTGTCGTGAATCAACGACATTTCAGTATGATGTATGAATAATACGGACTTCAATCGATCATCGTTATAAGCGCCATGGATTTATAAGCACTTAGGTCCTTTTGCCACTTGCCACTAAAAACGCTGTCTATCTGTCTTTCTCCATTGAGTTTATAAACGTTCATTAAAATCCCCCAAACACTACAGTCACTTGGGTCGGTGTGCGTGAGTGTGTATCTGTCTAAACGCGTGTATTCTGATTGCTAAGGGATAGATTCTGCAGATACTGACTTATGTTTAACATCAATGGACGTTAAAGGAACAGTCTTAATGCAAATGACTGTGAATCAAAAGTTCATACAACAACCAACCCATACAACAATGAAACAAATAAACAATACAGACAGTATAGCAAACAACAAACCAACCAGAAGATGCATCGTTTTTACTTTATTCGTGTTTTTACTTGGACATAGAACCTGGTGGTATCCAATCTCAGTCACCGGACGAGGCCGGTCAAGCTGTCTGAACTAGCGGGTGTTGAAAACCGTTACCATCGCGCGCGACATTTGAAATAGTGTGCACTGAGTGCATTGTTTTGTGGAGTTAGACGATAGTGATCATGAGCGGACACTGACGACTACATGGCAGGTCGGATCTTCATCTCCACGTGTTTCAGGGCGATGTACGCCTTCTTCCAGTAATACCAGTAGATACTCTTGACGGTCTGTTGGGCGGACGTCAGGTACGGACCGTTCAGGCTGCTGTAGCTGCACGAACGGTACCACCAGGCACCGTGATAGCGCTCAGCACAGTTACGGAAATATAAGTCGTGGTCGCTGTCATGGGTGGAGAAAGGACGGTTGTTGCTGTGGTAGCGCAGACTGTCACCTGTAGGGAAACACCATCAACACAATCTGTATCACTCTGTAATAATGGTGTGCGTGCGTGTGCGTACGTGTGCGTGCGTGCGTGCGTGCGTGCGTGCGTGTGTGTGTGTGTGTGTGTGTGTGTGTGATTTAAATAATCATTAACTGATCGTTGGCAAATGCGGTGTTTTTATCGTCATTTCTATTTGACATAGAGGCGAGAGCGACATGGCACATCAGAGAATTCACTAGTTTGTGTTCCACAAGGACCTTAAAACAACCACATCTCTCTCTCTCTCTCTCTCCTCTGACCTTCGAGCTGAACGGACGTGTTTGTCCGCAGCTGCAGTGTGCAGCCAACCGTGTCGTAGTCCTCCCGAGTATTGCTGTTGTGTTCGGACTTTTCTGTGACAGTTTATACGGTTTCACGCGTTTAAGGCGGCGTATTCCAGTACATGATCATGTGGTGTATTCCAGTACATGATCATGTGGTGTATTCCAGTACATGATTATGTGGTGTATTCCAGTACATGATCATGTGGCGTATTCCAGTACATGATCATGTGGCGTATTCCAGTACATGATCATGGGGTGTATTCCAGTACATGATCATGTGGTGTATTCCAGTACATGATCATGTGGTGATGCACTGACGATCATCAGTATTGTGCAACTGTTTTTCAAGGTGACTTTCAAATGGAGTGAGGTTTCGTGACATTCGGACTCGGTCTGTGAACTCAACTTTAGTCAGGCTGTGTGATCTGTGATTGTGTGCCGACGGACTTCTGATCAAGATTATGGATTTATTTCGCCGGACTCATTCTTCATCCGGTAAGGAGGTATTTCAGGGGATCATCGCTCAGTTTCGGCACCTCTCGATTTTGGGTCGCATCTCCTTCCTTGTGAGTAACTAAAACTTTGAACTGCCTCCGCATTTGTTCTGACCACTAGGCGCACCAAGGTCCTAGAGAATTTCATCTTAAACGGGGGTTTTAAAAACTGACACTGTGCTGTGATCATCCTTAACTTTGTGAAAATATATGCAATTGCAGATTCAGTATTCTGTTCTTGTGCACCGTACAATGTGCCTTGTGTCGATTACACGTGGTTGACGCAAAAATAGTAAAATCCGCCATTTGTTATACTAGCTAAGTGTACAAGGATGAGACGGACCCCTCAAGCGCATTCGTCACGCATGGCTGAGCATGATCAACATCTTGACATGGTCAGCGTGCGCGCACAGTCATTGTGTGACTGTGCACTTGTGATGTAATAGCCACTCACCCTTCCCCACTCCTAATCCTCTTGATCAACGTGCGAGACTATGTAAGCCCCCTTCTACCCTCCTCATCCCCTACGTATTGTCCACCCTACACCCTCGACACCACCATCCCCCATGGCGTCAGAACATCAACTACTCCATGATCCCACTGACTGGTCCCCTATTCTTCAGGAGAAAAAGGACTTTAAACAGGTGTCCTTTGTCGTTCCCAAACACCTCCTCCCCACGGC
The DNA here is from genome assembly GCA_018292915.2 of Batillaria attramentaria. NCBI lineage: Eukaryota > Metazoa > Mollusca > Gastropoda > Batillariidae > Batillaria > Batillaria attramentaria. Next base: position 351,127 of record JACVVK020000530.1, on the reverse strand, counting down.
CAGAAAAGTGCTCTCTGCAAGATACCGACACCAGCTGGCGTCCCTCCCTCTGGTTGAAGTGGAGTGGGAGGACTGGAACACTGACCGTAATAGATTTGTCATAGACAATGAAGATGATGATCTAACACACTTCTCTGACTCCCTCCCCCACCCTGACCTGTATCAAAACACCTGCAGAGTGTGGTCTGAGGGAACAAAGATAATAACACTCCAGACCTACTACACCACTGGAACTATTCTTGCCCAGGGAACTGAGTGCGTTCTATGGAGGCGAGATGAATTCAAGAATCTGTCCAAGGTGACAGCCAAAGTTTACAACCACTTCAGTCAGACAAAGGGTATTGGCGATTACACCTTCCATCAAGACATTGAGTCAGGCAGTAATGCCTAAATGCTCTATCCTGAATTAAAACAACAACAACAACAAAAACACCCCCCCCCCCCAAAAAAAAAAAAAAAAAAAAAAAGTTTCATCATCATCATCGTCGTCATCATCATCATCATCATCATCATCATCTCTCTCTCTCTCTCTCATCATCATCATCATCTCTCTCTCTCTCTCTCTCTCTCTCTCTCAATTCATGTAGTACAGACACACTTAGCCGCGAATTAGTCTTTGTGGCTTTTGCGGCTCAAATACTCGCTCACTCTCTCAAACCTGCACACACAGCACAGGAAAACAGTACTCACAACAGGCAATACTTTATTGCTTCTTAACGGTTATACTTACAAACGCACACCCAGCAAACACAGTTTCACAACATTCTGTATTCATTTCCACGCACGTTTGTACCAGATAACATTACTACACTTTCTATATCAGGACACAATAATCTAATCATCCTCTTCTGCTCTGTCCGTCTCTTTCACCCGAAATCGCTGCAGATATGCAACCAAATGCGTCAGATCCGACAACACCATAGCCACAGCAAGTAAAGCGAGAATACCGATGCCCACAGCTCCTGCTGTCTCGCTGGACGCCCGGTGATCTGGTGCCGAGGTTCTTTTACGCGTTGTGCTGGAAAGGGTGGACGTCTCCAGCATGAGCTCTTTCTGCGTTTGCGCCAGTTTGTCCTGAAACTCTGAACTGTTGACCGATACTGTGCTGGAGCTGCTGCTTTGTACTGCGATGCAGCGGCACTTGCAAAAACTTTCTCTGTGCGTCAACATCGCGGACGTAGTCAAGGACGATTGCGTGGCTGACTGCCACCCTGTTGTGGCGAGAGAGACGGAGTTGGTTGTCGTACCTGATGTTGCGTCAGTGATGGTGACGTCATTGTCGGTACTTGTGACGTAATTTTCCGTGATTGTTTGGCCGCTGACTGCATTAGTAGTAGCTGTTTCGCCCGTGGCTGTAGTGGAGTCAGTAACCGAAGTCGAAGCATCTGACGTCATAGATGAATAGGACGTTCTCTCCTCGACGATAGCTGAAGTTGTGACGACACCCGACGATAGTTGCTCGGGGCTTGTCGACGCGAAGTCGGCAGTAACGTTTGCTGTGGCTGCGACATCCGTTTGAGACTCACTGGCACTGGACGTGAGCGACGTGGTCTCAGCATCCGTTGACACATCACCAGCAGTGGCAAAATCTGACGAAGAAACGCTAACACTTGATGCGCCGTTCACTGTAGAGATATCTCCAGACGCAGTGTCAGTAACGCTTTCGGCGGTTCCGCTGTCCGAAACGGTTGGAGCGTTACTGACGGTAGCGTCAGTAACGGTGGAAGTGCAACTGGCGGTGGAACATTCTGACGCTGAGCTAGCAACGGATGGCACATGACTGGTAAGCGGTGTCTCGGGGTTAGTGTCAGTGACAGAGAGAGGCTCACTGGCAGTGGGGATATCCGATGAGGCACCAGCGGCAGTGTATACGTCACTGACACCAGAGATGTCTCTTGTTGTTACGGCTGAAGATGACGGGTGACTCGCAGCAGAGATAGCTGATGTGCTAGCGGCAGTGTATAAGTCACTGCTTGTAGAGATATCTGAGGTTGTGTCAGCAGCAGTGTATGCGTCAGCTGCAGTAACAGTGATATGCGACGTGGTGTCAGCAGCAGTGTTTACGTCACTCGCGGTAGTGATATCCGAGGTCGTGCCAGCGGCAGTGTATACGTCACTGGTTGTAGAGATATCTGAAGTGTCAGCAGCAGTGTACACGTCACTGGCAGTAGTGATATCCGACGTCGTGCCAGTGGCAGTGTATACGTCACTGGCAGTAGAGCTGCCAGCTGTGGTTTCGGCAGAAGTTGCTGGGCCACTGGCAGTAGACATATCTGACGTCGTGCCAGCGGCAGTGTATACGTCACCGGTTGTAGAGATATCTGGGGTTGTGTCCGCAGCACTGTATACGTCACTGGCGGTAGAGATATCCGACGTCGTGGCAGTGGCAGTGTGAACGTCACTGGCAGTAGAACCACCTGCTGTTGTTACGACAGGAGCTGAAACATCAGTGGCAGTAGTGGAGTTTGACGTGGAGTCCGAAAGAGAGGACGGACCATTCGTAGTTACGACACCAGGCGTAGTGCCAGCGGCAGCTGATGTGTCACTGACAGGAGACGTTGCACCTGAACTGGCAGGTGAGGTTTGTAAGCTAGTTGATGATGCAGTGGTGTCCGCCAAGCTGCTTGTCGTCTGTTCAGCGGTAGCTGTCGTTAAACTGGCGGTGGTTGAGGCAGCTGGGCAGGCTGTGCTGGAAGCTGTGATAAAAAAACCCAAAAAAAAACAAACAAACAAAACAAACACAATGTTGAATCTGAACTTAATCGTTCATGTTGAATGAAAAAAATATGAAAATTGGCTAAATTTCATTTCATGTGTGTAAGTGTAGACTAAGAGAGGCATTACCCAATGTGCTACCTTTTACCAGGACTGTGAAACAACGCTATATAGTTGTAAATGTACCCACTTCACTATTGATAACTTAGGATTATTTCATAGACAATGGGCTCCCTATCAGCAACTGGTTTCCTAGTAGTCAGCCACGTCCACGGCATATCCCAACATTTACAAGTCATAATGCTGCCCTCTCTGCTCCCCCCCCCCTCCCCCACGCTTTTATTTATTTTATTTTTTTGCCTTTTTTTTGGGGGGGGGGGGGGGGCGGGGGCGGGGAGGGGCTTGTGTGTGTGTGTGTGTGTGTGTGTGTGTGTGTGTGTGTGTGTGTGTGTGTGTGTGTGTGTGTGTGTCCTTTTTTTCCCCACACTATTTTTTTCTTCTTTTTTCCCCTCCTCTTTCTATTAAATATATGTATGTATGTATGTATGTATGTATGTATGTATGTATGTATGTATGTATGTATGCACGCATGTGTGTTTGTAGGAATACATGTACTTGTACTTAGTTTATCCTGTACACTTAAATGTCTGTAACTGTCTTCTGTGTAAAAAATCTGTAAAAATGCCAAAATAGAGTAAATAAAAAAATGTCCATTTTTTTTTTAATTCAACCTATTTATGTAAGAGTCTTTGCCATAGCCGTCCGTTGTCCGTCATCTGTTTGTGTGACAGCTTTAACAACTTAAACCATAGGTTGGAGAAACACCAAAATTAACATGACACAGTCGTACCTGCATGGTGACAGAACCTTACCAAGCATATCGGTTTCACTGAACTCTCCTAAAGGTCAAGATCACAAGGTCATGAAAGTTCCAAAAGTTAAGTTGGCATTATTTTGTTGTTGTTGTTGTTGTCTTCATTTACTCGACAACCATATGTGCTAGGCAAAAGGAACATGCTATATGTACAGGGCTTTAGCGCAAAAAAAAAAAAAAAAAGTTGGATGACCTTGACCTCTCAAGTCAAGATCAAAGCAACCTTTTGCCCAACCCTGCTCCGGGACCGTCGCTTCTCCACGCTCCTGCGCCTGCGTAAGTTGTCTACCTTGCCGCAACGAGCACGCATTTTTCGTGGGAGAGCACAAAGTTCCCACGCAAAATGCATGCTTGCTGCGGTCTGTGTATGCACGGGGGGGGGGGGGGGGGGGGGGGGACTCAAGCAGAAAATAATCTTGAAACAGGCTGAAAATGTACTGTGCTGGCGATTGCAACAGTTTTCACCGCTTCTGTGCACACTGTGAAATAACACAGGGACCTCAAAGTTGTTCGCAACTGTCCACTTTCCTTGTCACCGAGTGTTTTTTTTTTTTTTTTTTGTCCTTCTTAGGTATCACTTAGCTCAGCCCGGTCTCGGTTAGCCCGATCTGGACGTCGTCGCAGGGAGCATAGAGAAGCGACGGTCCCGGAACAGGCCGGGTTGCCTTGTGCCTTGTCGCATGGTAAAATAACCGCGCTTTCAGTGAATGTACCTGCCGGGGAGACAGGTAGCTGACACAAGGCCTGCTGTTTCCCGGAACCTACTGCCGTGTAGAGGGTGTATTCTGTGGGTGATCCTTTCAGCTGTACGTTGGGTTTGTTGTGTGCGCTGCTCGGTTCTCCGACAGCCCAGAAGGTCGGGCTGACCTCCGCGCCGCTCGACCATTTATAGACGTCATCCGCTGTCGCCGCAAGGTACAAAAAACAAACAAACAAACAAAAGAAATGCGTTAATAATAATAATAACAACAACAACAACAACAACGCCGTTTGACCATAATTCTGCATACGTCACCCACTGCAGCTGCAAGCTAGAACCAGATGGGAAGAAAAAGATGTGAAACAAAGTAAACAACAACAACCACCAACAACACTGTTTGACCATTTGTATACGTCATGCGCCGCAGGCGTAAGAACACAAAATGACCGTGGGGTCACGTTTGGCGTTTATTTGAAATACCCTCTTTGGCGAGTGTACTAGTCTGCAGTGGTGTTATTGTCATGAAAAAAAAGCGTGGTTTTTGTGATTTTTATGTTATGTAGGTCAAGGTGCATGCCAGGCGGTCCCAAAAAGAGGCAAGCTGCCAGTGAAGCTGCAAGCTGGGACTTCTTGCACAGAGGTGGAGCACAAGTGAGACAAGCGGATTACGGTGAACTGGCTCTCTGGCCTAAAGAGAAAGTAGACGTGCATTACTCCAGTGAGGCCTGAGCGGAAAGGATACATTTTTTTTTTCAACTCCTGTCAGGTGCGTGTCTTTGAATGGTCTGTTCATGAAGTAATTGTTTCTAGACTGAAGCATTTTTTAGGGGTGACTGTGATGCCTGAGGCTAATATATATATATTCTATAGGGATTTTGAGGCCATGTGTATTTGTGTCCTTCGGCCTGCAACGGCAAGGAACAACAATCACGAAACGAAAAATAATGCTAAAACAGAGAGGAAAAATGGACAAGACTTAAAACTGTGCAATCAATGATTCCACTGCGTGCCGGCAGTCGTTCAAGTGTGTGTGTGTGTGTGTGTGTGTGTGTGTGCGTGCGTGCGTGCGTGTGTGTGTGTGTGTGTGTGTGTGTGCGCCCGTCTTTAACTCTTTTTGAACTGACACCACCATCATACGCCTGGCACCAACTGCCCGAATGCTGTGGTGACATCGCACTCTGCCGGCCTGGTGATTTGATATTTAGGAAAAGTGTTGCTTTGATGTTGTATCTTACATTGACAACGCCTTCAACGGGTTGCCAAGGAAACCTGACAACAAACATTTTTACATGTGGAAAAAAATGTAAAGAAACTGTTACGATTATTGTTGTAGCTGGGGTGGGGAGCCGGGGTGGCCGAATGGTAGAGCGTTGGACTTCTAATGCTCGGGTCGTGAGTTCGTACCCCGGCTGGGGCCAAATATTTGTGCTGGCTTTTTCATCGTTGCCCAGTCTTTGATATCACCCGTATGTGGTGGAAAAGGACGTTAACTCTTAAGAGCCCAGGCCCGACCACCCCGTGCCAAAGATATGATAAGACAACTCAAAAAGAAACATCCACCACCCCAGTAGAAGCCACTTCAAGCCACTATCACACAAGGCGTGGGCCTTCCCGCTAGGCTCGAGACCGCTGCAGATTCCATAATATAATAGATTGAGGTGGCTCCTAGTGATATTTCAAGATTTCAAGTAAAAATGTGTGGTCTGAGTTAAACCCCCAAACACCCATCCCTCGTATCTAGGGTACCATGAGTTAACGGTAAGTGAGTGAAGTGAGTGAGTGAGTGAGCGAGTGAGGTTTTAGCGCTTATCGCCGCGCAATCCACACAGACTAATTCGCGACGGAGTGTGCCTGCACCACTTGAAAAAAAAAAAGGGTATCATTGGATAACTGAAGCAAACAGGTCTACGGGGCAGTATACACCTAGGACATGCAGGAGACGGGGGTAGCATATGCGTTAACATCAGGTCTTGTTCAAGTCGCTAGTACTCATAGCAGTACCTGCATCCCTTTCCGCCCCGACGTAAAACCTCGTGTTCATGCCAGAGTAGTGCTGGCCGAGCAGCCACGTGACACAGTCAAACGCTTCAGCCGCGTCCAGAACAGCCAGTGTCCCGCCATTGTCCGCGCAGTACGTGCTGGCTTGGTCATACTTGAGGCCAGAGCTTGCGGATGTGAAGTAGATGTAGGACCCAACAGTTGGCGACGTAAAGTCAACATCGGTAAGGGGTTGAACACAAACTGGCACTGTAAGAGAGAGAGAGAGAGAGAGAGAGAGAGAGAGAGAGAGAACGATGAGATGTAGAAAAACAGACAGGATCGTGCAGTGTCATTGTCTTACTTGTTTACATTCATACGACCATTTTTGTTGGCGTTGAAAAATAGTGGGAAGGGAATGATGTTTTGAAGCAAAATAGTGTCGTTCTTATATTCTCTGTTTCATGCGATTTTGTTCCCGTTGAAAAACAGAGAGAAGACAATGATGTTTAAAAAAATTAAAAACAAAAACAAAAAACCAGACACATGTAGTGTCACTGTTATATTTTGCTCTCTTGCGACCACATTTCTTTTATGGTTGGTGTGGAAAAGCAGAGGGGAAAGAATGGTGTTAAAAAAGCATTCTCAGTTAGTGCCTCCTTTTGTTTTCTGATTCGTACGGTAAATGTTTTGTCGCTCTTGTTGCAAGATATCGTGGTGGGTGTGAACAAACACGGGTATTATGAAAAGACAAGTGTAAACATTAGATTCAGGTACAGATGAAAGAATCGATTCACAAACTCAGAACTCGTTTATGAGTCTAAAAATGTCCAGCAAATGAAAACTGTACTTAGGCTGCACACGCACTAAACGCACAAGAAAACAAACATGTAGTAATTTTGCTGTTGAACAAAAAATCAAATTTAGCCACTCCTGTCACCACTAATCCCTGGCGTGTGCGTGCGTGTGTGTGTGTGTGTGTGTGTGTGTGTGTGTGTGTGTGTGTGTGTGTGTGTGTGTGTGTGTGTGTGTGTGTGAGCAGTGATGTCGACACTGTATCATAATGTCATTCAGCAATACACTCAAAATAAACGGATTTGATATGGATGCGGATTTTTGTGTACATTGCAATTCTTAAATGACTCTACTTAGTAAAGTGAATTAAAATTTACCCTGGAGGCAGAAAATCACCAGAAGAGATACGGACAAGCTGGCCATGCTGAAGAAGAAGAAGAAGAAGAAAAAAAAACTTTCTCCCTTGTCCTCTGGAAATACACTCACAGAAAAACACCCGCTAAGAATCTTAACCTTCAGCAGCGGAACACAAGCCCACACAGACTGAAGCCAGAAAAAGTATATAGGCTGGACCCCTTATATCACAGGCGTCAGCCAATATGGCGGGCAGTTTATCCCGGTGTTGCTTCGATTGCTCACGGATGATTAGTCATGATGTCCCTCGCCTGTAATCGAGGGTCATGGATCCACCCATAGGAAAAAAAATCAACACATTAATATCTCTGTGGTGGCTGGACCAATATTTGTATCATGATAGGGCACAATTGACGCTGAATAACACTCCATGAAAATATACACTTTAACCCTAGAAGCTACAATGCGTGTGTGTTTCAGTAGAAAATGTCCACCGCTAACTGCGAGATGAGGTTCGCCGTGCGCCATAGGGGATCCCATTCTAACTTCAGTCAAGCTCAGCTAGTAAACATCAATCATACAGCTTAGGTACGCTGCCATTTTTCTTACCTTAGCCTGAAATGTTCCTACGCTTAGCCACCACCCAAAAGATGTAGCCACCAAAACGTTTGTTCTCTTGGATCCCTAACCCAGAATATGACTTCCCCGAACACTCATGGGTTAAGATAAGATAAGATACGATAAGATAAGATAAGATAGATTTATTGCTTCTTAGTTACAATTAAGAAGAATTTGCTTTGCTCCTCTTGATAATAAAACACAATTGATATACACAAACATACCATATAAATACATATACACATTCACACACTCAGTCATTGATACTATTACCCGGTAAGTAAAGAGTTTAATTGGAGTGCTTCCACACCACTGTATCATTTTTCATTACACTTTAATCCTGACTAAGGCAATCATTTAGGAACTTATTATTTAACCCGAACTAATTGGATGATCAGCGCCTTCCCAAGCAAGTCTTGTGCGGAGAGCTGTCAGAAGGCAAACAGTTGGTCGGGAGACCAAAGAAGTTAGCCGAGAACAGCCTGAAAACCTCCTTGAAGAACTTTGGGATTCAGTTCAAATACTTCATTGTCTGTTTAAAGAAATCAAATCTAAAACAGAAAATTGTCTTTGGACTCATGCTCTGTCACTTAT
>JACVVK020000530.1:235000-337500 GCA_018292915.2 Batillaria attramentaria | reverse complement strand
ATAATAATACAACTGAGCCGATGGGCGGATGGGGCTTGCCAGCAGGGCCGTGGTAGGTACTGTAGTCACCATCCAGCACGTGTGTCATGTCAGATTATACAGGTGTAGTTTGGCTTGAAGTAACACACTCGCACACTTTAAGGAACCTCCTCCTCCTCATCATCATCATCCCCTTCCCCCTCTCCATCAGACGTTGCTGAAGCACTCCGCGCTGCAGGTGGAGCCGGTGGTGGAGCTGGAGAACTGGCAGGTGCTGGACTGCCTCCTCCCCCTCCTCCTCCTGCAGCTCCTGAATAAACTCCCCCGCAGAGGAGGACCTCCATATTAGCAACACATCTAACTCCTTTTGTTCCTCCTCCATCTCCTCCTCCTCATCATCATTCCTCACCCCCTACCAACACCACACAAAACTGACAAACTGACAAACAAACAAATAAAAATAAAAACAAACAAAACAAAACAAAATAAAACACAAAACGAAACGAAACACGACACGTAACGAGACGAGACGAGACCAGACGACACGAGACGAAACGACACGACACGACACGACACGACACGACACAAAAAAAAAACAAAAAAAAACAAAACACAAAACAAACACACAAATCACACACACAAAAAACAAAACAAAACAAAACAAAGCAAAACACAAAACACACACCAAAAACAAAACAAAACAAAACAAAACAAAACCTCTCATTTCCGTGGCATCCACTCAAATACATTCTGTGACTTGAAGATTTTAAAAAAAAAATATTCGAAGATACGTGGACTGAAAGGTCATTAATTTTGTAAAAATGACGTCATTTTGCTGAGTGTGGTGTAGTTTGTGCTAGTGTGTGCAGATGTTCAGTCTAAATGGTTTACGGAACACCGTGACCTTGAACTTTCACAATGCTGACCCACCAACACCTTGAGGCCTTGAACTTACTGGCCGACCATCACCCTATGACACTGAACTTTCAAAGAATACAAACTATTTTATTGTCCCTTTCGCGAAATTCGGACTGCTTCACCCGAGGGAAACACGCCGCCGCGGCGCACAGCGTCTGCCAACCTATCTACCCTCTTTTCTTTGTTTTTAATTTTCTTGCCCACCATCACTCTGTGACCTTGAACTTTAGCAATGCTGGCCCACCATCACTCTGTGACCTTGAACTTTAGCAATGTTGGCCCACCAACACCCCTGTGGCCTTGAACTTTCGGAATGCTGGCCCACCAACATTCCGTGGCCTTGAACTTTTGGAATACTGGCCAACACCCTGTGGCCTTGAACTTCCTCAATGCTGGCCCATCAACACCGCGTGGCCTTGAACTTTCGCAATGCTGGCCCACCAACACCCCTGTGGCCTTGAACTTTCGCAATGCTGGCCCATCAACACCCTTGTGGTCTTGAACTTTCGCAATGCTGGCCCACCAACACCCTTGTGGCCTTGAACTTTCGCAACGCTGGCCCACCCACACCCCTGTGACCTTGATCTTGGCCCCCCCATACCTGATGGCCCTCGGCGGAAGAACATGACGGCGCCACCCAGAACCACAATAGCAGCCACCCCTCCCACAGCACCGCCAATGGCAGGTCCTGTTTCACTCTTGGAGTCATCCTCATCGGAGTCATCCTTATCGGAGTCATCTCCATTCTTCTTGTCGTCCTTTTTATCGTCTGTGCTAATCGCTGTATCAAATGCAAAGACAACAGTGTTGAGATGTACATGTATATCATTACAAGCAAGTCGGCTCTGTTGCAACTCTGTCGTATCGGCTTCGCTGGCGTTAACCTCTGCGCTGACGCGAAACCGGCTAACCGAGACCTGAGCCGAGACAACTAGTAACTAATAAGGAGAAAAAAAAAAGAAAAGAAAAGAAAAGCAAAACAACTCTTGACTCCCCGTGTTATTTCACAGTGTGCACAGAACGGGTGAATTCCGTCGCATTCACCGGCACAGTACATTTTCAGCCTGTTTCAGAGATTATTGTCTGCATGAGTTGTTTCTCTTGCATACACAGAACCGCAGCAAGCATGCAGTTTTCGTGGCAACTCTCTGCTCTGTCACGACAAATGTATGCTTGCTGCCGGAAGGGAGACAGTAAACGATGCAGTTACCTGTGGCGGTTACTTCGAAAGTTCTGGTGAGGTGGCACTTTTCATCCAACCCACTCGAACACCGTAGTTTGTTCGTGCCGGTTTTGAACCCGGCCGACGCCCCATCCTTGTCACAGAATAATAATAATAATAATAATAAAGGGTATTTGTGGCGCCCCATCTCACAAGAGCTCAGGGCGCGTACATAAACTACACATAACATAAAAAGTATATAACACACACACACACACACACACACACACACACACACACACACACACACACACACACACACACACACGCACGCACGCACGCACGCACGCACGCACGCACACACACACACACACACACACGCACGCACGCACGCACGCACGCACACACGCACGCACGCACACACACACACACACACACACACACACACACATTTTTTGTAGGTGGCATACAGAGATGAAGAGCGGGGAGGGGAAGGGCATGGGGGGGGGGGGTAGTTGGTTCTACTGCATGGAGAAAAGATGTGTTTTAAGGTGAGACTTAAAGACTGCTAGCGACTGAAGAAATGAAAATTATTTAAAAGATTTTCCCCGCTGGTTGATCAGCTCCCATTGTGTCAGAAAAAGTGTTTCGCGCAGACACCGCCACTGTTGAGCCCGTGGTCTTCCCAAAAGCCAGGGGAGCCGGGGTGGCCGAATGGTACTGCGTTGGACTTTTAATGCTCGGGTCGTGAGTTCGTATCCCGGCTGGGGCCAAATAATGTGTGCTGGCTTTTTTCATCGTTGCCCTGTCTTTGATATCACCCGTGTGTGGTGGAAAAGGACGTTAAACTCCCAAACACCCACCACCCAAATACCCAAAGGCTATCTTAGAGCTCGGTAATCATGTGATGTTGCCATCGACCCCAGGTGACTGGATTCCCTGCCTCCAATTTATCGTAGTATAGCGTGCAGCAGCGGCCTTTAGGATTCGCCTGCTTCACACAAACGTGTGACGTCAAACGGTCACCCGGATGTGCCTGTGAAACATCGGATTCACCATGTCGTCTCTTTAACGTGCAGGGCCAAATCCTTTGTCAAATTGCCAGTTTGATTGCCAGCAAGGGCGTATTTTTTGTTTAACTTGAGTTGATATGGGCTAATTCCATCTGTGCGCCGGCCCCCGTAGTGTAGTAGTTAGCACTTAGGACCATGAAGCGGGAGACCCGGGTTGGAGTCCTAGCCGAGGCAAGCGGGATTTTTCCTACCTAGGTCGGCTCCTACCCAGAGCGGGTGTGCTATGGGCCCGATGGGGAGGCTGTTGCCACACAGCCGAGATTCGCCCACTTCACGGGCGCGACGTTGGGGGTGCTTCCCTTGGTATGACACGTCTTATGATGATTACACGGCCGGCACCGCAGGTGCCGTAGTTCCCGGGCCTGGAAAACGCCCGGATATTTATAACAGGAAGCGTGGAATGCGGCACTGTCCCGCAGTCCCAAACCACACGGACCTCCATAGCATCATCTTACCATCATCCTCATCTCCACCATCATGCATAATAACAATTGCCCCAGCTTCCGAGCCCTCCATGGATTCTACCCGTTACCAGGGAGGAATACCACTGGAGCCGGCAAAGAGTTGTTGCCCCCCCCCCCCCCCCCCAAAATTAAAAAAAAACTCCATCTGTGCACACTGAGGTATTGGAACAGTTTCGCGCGTGAGTGCGCCTATACACTCGAAATACTCTCTCTTGATGATTAGTACAGCTCTTAATGCGTTATAATGTTGTTTACGCTTTTGCGCGAGTGGTCGAACGTTCAAATTCTACACACAGATGCTACACTACTGGAGCACTAAGGTGGTCGCCGCGACATCGAGTACGCTTCTGTTGGCTCAGTGCCAGCATTACAGACAATGTCATGTCCAGGTGTCGATCTAAGTGGTGCAACGATAGATACCGCCAAAACAGCTCAGAGCGATCTGTGAGTATAAAAATGATAGTATTATCAAATTTGCTTATCACCATCAGTTAGAGAGGCTGGGAGTTCAAGTCGCACCCTGGGATATTTTTCAGAATTTTTCAGCTGTAGTGTGTGACACCGTTCACCGGTCATTCGGGCCGACCGTCGGGGATTCCCTCCGGGTACTCCGGCTTCCTCCTCGTCTTGCCGTGGAGATGTTCAGTCCACAAAATTCAAACATGTGCAGTTCTGCAGTCCGAAACAGGAAGAACCGAACTAGCCACTGGCACACCGCAATGTGTTTATGTACGGTGTGTGAGAGAATGCGTGTGATTCACGTGCGTGTGCGTGTTGTGTTCATCTCGCGGCGTTTTGAGGTGCCTACCTACCCCACTTATTATTATTATTATTATTTAACCACGTTAGACCCCCCCCCCCCCTAAACTCCACCCCCTAACTGTTACCAGTCACTGAAATCAATCTACTGGTATATCCAAAATCTCTCGTACTTTAGCAGAAGCGAACTCCAATGAAGATGAACCTGAATTGCTAATCCTGGTGAAGGTCAAGGACGCTGTGACAGAAGATTCTTTAGTACACGTTCCGTCTGCTTGACACTTCCCCAGGGTAACGCCCGTACCCCCGGGCCTGTCAATCGACCACACTATCGGGGTATCCGCCAGACCCTTGCAACTGAATTTTGTCGGCCCCGTATTTGAAAGTGGAACAGCAGGTCCTGCGCGTGAAAACACATGTACACGCACAAGCACAAGCACAAGCACACACACACACACCCACACACACACACACACACACACACACACACACACACACACACACACACACACACACACACACACACACACACACACACACACGCTTAACTGTTCTGCTGCTCGCTACAGCACTTCGTAAACAGAACAACAAAATATCAAAAGTATTAGAGCCAGAGACAAAGCCAGAAACAAACAGGCAACCAGCCAAATACTAACGCCTTCAAACATCTTCTAGACAAGGACCCAAAACTATGAGAGTTGTTTTTTTTTCTGCATTAGTCGAAGGGTTCCTCGAGAACGCACTATTTCTCTTCTTTCTGTCTGTATCGGTATTACCTTCTGGCAGGAAACCCTCGAATTTTAAGAGTGAATGACTCTGGATAGCATAGTGTGCAGTCCTACTTGTTTAAAACAACGGATGTGACGTATATAGAGCGCGAGGCCTAGCGTGAGCAGTCCCCACTACTATTGCTACTACTACTACTACTACTACTGCAGACAGACAGGCAGACGGACAGACGAACAGACACAGACACACAGAGGGGCAGACAGTAATTTCTTGAAATTTAGGTGATTTTTCCCTATCCCGAGAGAGAGAGAGAGAGAGAGAGACAGACAGACAGACAGACAGATAGATAGCCACAGACGCAAACACAAACTCAGACCGAACCACAGACACAGACAGACAGACACAGACAGACACAGACAGACAGACACAGACAGATAGATAGACAGAGAGATGCGGAGGCAAGCAGGCAGGCAGACAGACAGACAGGCAGCGAGAGACTGACTGACTGACTGACTGACTTTATTTTCCAAGGAAAGAGGTTATAGGCGCGCAGGCCCAAATTGCAAACCTGTCCTTGCTAACATCTACATGGACAAAATTAAGTAAAACAAACATCAAGTGCAAAACAAAACAAAGCGATGCTAATTAGAGAGAGAGAGAGAGAGAGAGAGAGAGGGGGGGAGGGGGGGAGGGAGAGAGAGAGAGAGAGAGAGAGGGAGAGAGAGAGTTAGTTAGTTAGTTATTTAGGGCTTAACGCCGCGCAAGCAACAGAGGCTAATTTGCGGCAAAGAGCGGTCCCTTTCTTCCAGGTCATTAATAATAAAAGGGCATACAATAAAACAGGATGTAAATTAAATATATACTAAAAATCTACTGGGTTTAAATGAGAAGTCCTTACAAGACTTAAAAGATTGAACGGACGGAGGTCAATGAAAGACTATGAATTTCCAATTAAATTTTATAAAACAGATTGGCCTCCTTTAAGAAACTGATGATGCTGTCAGGGGAGAGAGAGAGAGAGAGAGAGAGAGAGAGAGAGAGAGAGAGAGAGGTGTACCTGCTACACGAGGAAACGAAATTGAAATAAACAGCGACCATTGCCCAGCGCAGTTAGTCAATGATTTCATCGTCCAAATCATCCCCTCAGATACACCACACCGAATGAAGTTAGCCTATCCACGTCTCTCTCTGCTGAAATGCCCCGGTCTAAGAAGTACGAAGTAAGGTTCCGGAAATGTGACTGCAGTCCCGTTCTATGACGTCATTTTGTGCGTCAGTTTCTACATGACGCATTTGCAACAAACAAGCTAGAACTTCAAAACTAATGTAACACTTTTGAGAACACGCTTGCCATTGCACGAACTGTTTGTAAGGAGTGGTCACTGAGCTCAAGTGACTACCGTCACACACACACACACACACACACACACACACACACACACACACACCACACACACACACACACGCACGCACGCACGCACGCACACACACACACACACACACACACACACACACACACACACACACACACACACACACACACGCATTTTTTGCAATGCACACATTTTATTGTGCCCAAACTTCCACATTTTCAATTTCAGTATCGTGTATAAAATGCATTTTCATTGCTATGCACAAAGATTGCCCTGCTTATACCCAGAGAAAATAAAGGTACGTTTCCTTTGGCGCGGCGCGTCGGCGGAACGACTGCGGCGGCGGCGGCGGCGGCGGCAAAAATCGGGAACAGAGAAAATAGAAGGAGTGTATCCTTGTACGCGGCGCGGCGAGCGGCGGCGGCAGCGACGGCGGCGCGAATTTTTTTACCGCTCCAAGGAGCGAAAAACCTGCGGATTCGCGGCGGATCGTAGGCGTGGCCTCCTTCGCGCCAAATTTCCAGACACGTGGTTTGCACTGCCTGATCACTGGCACTGGTTGCATGTCAAAAAAAACAAAACAAAACAAACCCAGAAAGGCAACCTGACCAAACTGTTCTCTGGTGAGTCGGAAATACTCCTTGAACTTGTCGCCATCGGCTTGTCACAGTTCACCGGCGAATGAGGTTGTGGAAAGCGCTTTGTTCAGCTGAACCGCAGCTTCAAAATGGTGTGCACCCAGAAGCGATGCCTTCGTCTCGGCTTCGATTTCTTTGATTTTTTTTTCTAAAGGATAAGTATAGCGATTAAATTCTGCACTTAAACAGCGTGAGCTACAGCTAGCTTAGAGTGGACTAGCGCCATCTCTCCAAGGCCGATAAAAATGCGCGTCGCGGGAAAGGAGACATGCGCGCCCGGCGATTTCTGCTTTTTTCCGCCGCCGCTGCCGCCGTCGCCGTCGCTCCGCCGTCGCACCGCGCCAAAGGAAACGTACCTTAAGTTCACATAATTATATTCATAAAATGGATAAACACAGAACCAAAATGTAAACACCGTAAAATGATGTTCGTGTGTGTGTGTGTGTGTGTGTGTGTGTGTGTGTGTGTGTGTGTGTGTGTGTGTGTGTGTGTGTGCGTGTGTGTGTGTGTGTGTGTGTGTGTGTTTGATGCAGTTTTTGATACAGTTGTTGCTGTTTTGTTGTTGTTGGTGGTGGTGTTTGTTTTCTGTTTTTGTGTGTGTGTGTGTGTGTGTGTGTGTGTGTGTGTGTGTGTGTGTGTGTGTGTGTGTGTGTGTGTGTGTGTGGTGTGTGTGTGTGTGTGTGTGTGTGTGTGTGTGTGTGTGTGTGTGTGTGTGTGTGTGTGTGTGTGTGGTGTGTGTGTGTGTGTGTGTGTGTGTGTGTGTGTGTGTGTGTGTGTGGTGTGTGTGTGTGTGTGTGTGTGTGTGTGTGTGTGTGGTGTGTGTGTGTGTGTGTGTGTGTGTGTGTGTGTGTGTGTGTGTGTGTGTGTGTGTGTGTGTGTGTGTGTGTGTGTGTGTGTGTGTGTGTGTGTGTGTGTTTGTTTTCTTTTCTTTTTTGGTTTACTTTTCTCTTTTTTTGTTTGTTTGTTTAAAAGAATTGTCCAATTCTTGCATACAGTCTACTTCACACTGTCTTCGCTGACGACGCAAAGCATTTAAAGAATGTAAAAATATTCACACTGTCTCTTTGTTTACTCGCTCTCAAAGGCTCATACCAAACAGGAGTGTTTTAATTCCAAATAAACAACGAACACGGTTTTCTTTTCCAGTGTTTCTCGGGTGAAACACATGCCTTTGCCTTTTTTTTCCTTTTTTTATTTATTTATTTATTTTTTTTGGGGGGGGGGGAGGGTTGTGGAAGGGGTGGGGGGGGGGGGGGGAGCTTCTTTTGAGCTGTTTTCAACTTTTGTTCAAACATAAAAAAGTCTCCCGTTTGTCATGAGCCGAGCGGAACGGATGACGAACTTTACGAATCATGCTCCCCTAGCATGATCACTGTTTCCCGGTGGTGGTCGTGCCGACTGCTGCTGAACTGTCCGAGATTTCTGTTAGCCCCGCCAATTCCTCGGTTCCAAAGTCTGCGCCACTGCTCTCAGCACTAATCGCAGTGCCCGTCGCTGTGGGGGATATAGAAGGGAAATGACGATTTACAACAATAACAACATTGGGGAAAAAAGATAAAAGAAATAGTCAAGTTCTGAGTTTTGCCGTTGCTAGATCCACAATGGATATGGAGAGGGGAAAAAAACAACAGGAAATGAAGTGAAGATCACGCACGCACGCACGCACGCACGCAGACGAAGGTCAAATCTGGCAGGCAAAAGGACTGGCATTATCTCCCGTTTGTCATGAGCCTAACGGAACGGATGACGAACTTTACGAATCATGCTCCCCTAGAATGATGCTGCTGAACTATCCAGGTTTCTCTAGTTTCCTTGATTTTTTTCAGAGAGTTCTAAGGAGGCAGCTAAGTCGCGTCAGCAGTCTAAGAATATCACGCTAGCCGATCGATTATTATTATTATATTATTATTTTTCCCCCCTGTCAGTTGAAATGCCGGTTTTTCGCAGAGCGTTGGACTGTGTGTGTGTGTGTGTGTGTGTGTGCGTGCGTGTGTGTGTTTTGATTGTAACGCGCCCTGAGCTCCTGCGGTGGGGGAAGGGGGGGGGGGAGGGGGCGCCCCTTAATGTCCATATTATTATTATAATTATTATTAAATATTTGTACTGGTCTTTTTTCTCGTTGTGCCGTCTTCGATATTTTGCCCATACGCGGAGGGGGGAAAAGGACGTTAAACTCCTCAAACAGCCACCCAACGCAACCCACTCTTTGGTTTCGGATGGAGAACCCCAAACCCGCGCATTTCTGACAAAAGAAGGTATCGGACATGGTTCTCGTTTCGCGGAATGTACTTTGTTTTGGCCAGAAATGGGGGCAACAAAAAGCCAGCCTGGGCCCGCATGTAAAAGTCGGGGTTAGGGAGTTTAGGGAGCCCCGGGTTCGAGTCTAACCTCAAACTGAACTAGCTCTAGGGTTAAATTTTCTGTTTTGTTGTTGTTGTTTGTTTGTTTTAAATCAGAAAGCGGGTCCATTCCATCAAGGTGCCTATGCCGTTATAGAAGGATTTTTTGTCTTTCTTTCTACGCTTCCTTTTCTTATTTAATTTTGTTTTAGGGTTTCTTTTGTCCTAGTCTGAGTTACGCCTGTAGCCGTGGGCTAAACTTAACCTCGAGTTCTACATACGGGCCCTGCTGGCCTGACACAGTGGAGAAGACAAGAAGAAGAGGAGTGAGACCTGGCGGGAGTCTTGTGTCCTCAGCTTCCACCGAGTCTTCGTCCTGTTCCTTCTCGGGTCTGTAGTAGACCGGTCCTTGCAGGGCAGCTGCGGTATCTGCAAATGGCCAAATTTAAGGTGAACTCTCACACTACGCAAACCTGACCCCCAACAACACCCTCTCCTCTCATACGCACAAGGCGAAATTGTCCTCATTTTCGTTTTCATCATCATCATCATCATCATCGTCGTCGTCGTCGTCGTCGTCATTATCATCATCATCACTTCATGATCATCATCATGATAGTTGTTGTCGTCGTCAACATCATCAGCATCGTTCACCCCTATCCCACAGCGAAAATACATCATCATCATCATCGTCGTCGTCGTCGTCGTCGTCGTCGTCTTCATGATCATCATCAAGGCAATCTAAATGCCGCAGAACCCAAGGGGCTTTGGCCCAGTTGTAAGGCGTCCGCCTCTGATCCTGACGTGTCCGGTTCGAATCCACTGTTTGTTGGCTGGTTGGTTGGTTGGCAGCTTGCTTTGTGTATTGGTTGGTTGGCTGCTTGCTTCGTGCATTTGTTGGTTGGTTGGTTGGTTGGTTGGCTGGCTGATTGGTTGTCTGTTTGCGTTGTGCATTTGTGTATTGGTTGGTTGGATTGCCGCCTGCTGTGTGTATTGGTTGGTTGGCTGCTTGCTTTGTTTATTTGTTGGTTGGTTGGTTGGCTGGCTGATAGGCTGGCTGGCTGGTTGGTTGGTTGGTTGATTGGCTGATTGCTTTGTGTATTGGTTGCTTGGTTGGCTGCTTGCTTTGTGCAATTTTTGGTTGCTTGCTTGGTTTGTGCATTTGTTGGTTGGTTGGCTAGCTGGCTGATAGGTTGGCGGTTTGGTTGGTTGGTTGGCTGATTGCTTTGTGCATTGGCTGCCTGGTTGGCTGCTTGCTTTGTACATTTCTTGGTTGGCCGGTTGATTTGTGCATTTGTTGGATGGTCGGTTAGGTTAGCTGCTTGCTTTTTTATATTTCTTGGTTGGTTTGGTTTTTTTGTTTTGTTTGGCTGACTGGCTGCCCTGGCTGGCTGGCTGGTTGGAGGGGTGGTTGGTTTTTTCACGACCCACAATGCTTGCCCACATGCTCACCTGTTTCCCTGCTTCGCAGCCTGTTCGCCAGAGTAGCGAGCATACCCAGGCCTGCGAGTACACCACCCAAAACGAGGACTTGCACTAGTGGGCTTCTTGTCTGCGGTATGTCCTCTCCCTTGGCTTTCCTCACCGCTGGCCGCGTCTTGCCCTGTGTCGCCGGGCGCACTGTAGTCACTGTTGTGGGGGTGCTAGGTTGTGGGCTTTTCTTGAGTTCTGGCGTTGTGCTAGTGAGAATCTTGGTGGTGTTTCCGTCCGTACTGTTTGAAACCACGCCACCTCCCGTGGCGTTTTGCCCAGCTGGCAAAAGTCGAATTGGCCATAGAAAGACAAAAGAACGGATACACCTCTGTTCACATTATAATTATGAGAAACTGTCAATATTTCAAACTGTCAATATCTCAGACTGTCAATATCTCAAACTGTCAATATCTCAAACTGTCAAATTCAAAACAATCACTTTAAAAATGTTTCACAAAACAAAACAAACAAGCAACAGAAATCCAACCGGGCCCAGGTGTAGTGTAGGGGTTCGCACTCCGGACCACGGACCGGGAGACCCCGGGTTCAGTTCGAGGCCCAGCCGAGGCAAGCGGGATTTTTCCTACCTAGTTCGGCTCCTACCCAGAGTGGGTGTGCTATGAGCCTAATGGGGAATCTGATGCCCTACAGCCGAGGCTCACCCACTCAGGGACAGACTGAGAGAGTTATTTCGTCAGTTATTTAGTGCTTAGCGCCGCGCAAGTATCAAAGACTATTTCGCGGCTAAGACTGAGAGACAGGGTGGGTGGATGGGTGGGTGTTTGGGAGTTTAACGTTCTTTTCCACCACATACGGGTGATATCAAAGACGGGGCAACGATGAAAAAGCCAGCACATATATTTTTGGCACAAGCCGAGATACTGACGACGGCGACGCCAGCTGTGGCCCAGTGAGGCGGATCTACAAGAGAAGCTTTGGGGACCGACAGCGTCGCTGCGGCGGACAGCGGAGTTCGTCACCGAGACTGGACTTTCCATTTAGCCTAGCAGAAGAAGAAGAAGAAGAACTCACGGCCCGAGCATGAGAAGCCCAACACTCTACCACGGCCACCCCGTTTCCCCCTCAGAGAGAGAGAGAGAGAGAGAGAGAGAGAGATTACCTGCTGAAACCAAACCGACCAGCAGCCATAGCCCGATGGATGCACAGGATAGCGTCTTCCATCCCATCACCGCTCAAGCCGGAGTTATCGTGGCATTCAAGTTTTCGGTTTCATCAGTAAGCTTACTTGTTAGCTGGCCCCAGAGTCTTACTTATTTCCCTGCACTTGTATTCTGTTTTGTTTGTGCGGAAGCGTCATCTGGCACTAGATGTGTGTCACTCCGTGTGCACTGTCGATCCCTTACGTCAATCCAGTGTCAGTTCCAAAGGTACGTACATCACTTTCTACATGACGTCATTGCCATCAACATGACGTGTTTCGAACTGTGACATTTGGCGTAGTACTATTATCGAGGGTTCCTTGGCAGAACGTGCCATCTCTATCCTTTCTGTCTGTATCGATAGTACCTTCTGGTACCCTCGAGTTCTGTACGTGGGGGATGCTAATTAGGTTGTCGGTGCCGCGATAGCGCAGTGTGGGACTCAAGCGATTGAAGAGAGAGAGAGAGAGAGAGAGAGAGAGGTAGAGAGGTGTAACCCGCGTGGATTACTATAGACGGGATAGACAAACGTTTCGGCGCAGACGTCAGTCTCCTGCAGGGGCATCAGGTCAGAAACTGGAGACAACTCTGGGGAAAAACAAAACAACTGCCGAAACACGACGGAAACCAGAGAGAGAGAGAGAGAGATGATGATGATGATGATGATGATGACACGTTTATTTCAGGACAAAGTTGTTAGGCAACGAGGCCTATCTTACAAACTGTCCTGCTACACCAGTACTTGGTAAACTACATTCTGTTGAACTACAATCTACTCCTACAATCTAGTCAAGGAACAAGGCAATATCAACGGGAGTGTAAACAAAGACATGATTGCGCTTAGCTCTAACGCGAAACGCACGCAAACATAAAGGATATGTCATAAACAATGGAACGGCAGTGGATATGTGTTGGAATGTATGTACTAGATAAAGTGTGCTTGGATCGTGCAAATAAACTAGGACACGTTCAATGACCGGATATAGAATATTGTGGCTTTCCTGTGTCATGTGCAAGGTTATGTGTAAGAGGAATATATCGCGTTTTCCTCCAAATTTTCATCTGTGGTCTGTAACCTCAGTTCGCGTCCGTCTGAGAGTTCGGTCGTTTCTTTCGTAAACTGAAAGTCGATGGTAAAATTGGCTGCCTCGTAGAGCATGCCAGTCTATCCAGATACACTGTAATCCAAATCAGTTCATGCGCCGTTAGCGGCTAAAGGGAGAGAATTAAAATAATGGTTCACACCGACCACATCGTAATGTGTTTGGCATTCTGCACAGAAGGGAGATAACCTCAAACAGTCACACTCCAAATGAGTGGGTACTGTCCCTTCTACCAGATTCCATAATTTGCAATGTTCTGTGAATCATACAGTATGTGATAGGACGTCGGTATGGAGGTATCTGCTACTTTTGTTGTTGTTGCTGCAGTTGTTGTTGTTATAGTTCTTTTTGTTGTTTTGTGTGTTTTCATTGTTGTTGCTGTTCTTCAAACGATTTATCACATTTTAAAAATTAAGTCAGACATTAGCCGGCTGTGGAGTGTTTAGGTACAATGACGTTAAAAAAAAAAAAAAATTCCTTTAGCAAGATTGTATTAAAACCTGTCTGTAGTGAATATCACATGACGTAAATACTCTGTCGTAGTGAATATCACATGGCGTAAATACTCTGTCGTAGTGAATATCACATGACGTAAATACTCTGTCGTAGTGAATATCGCATGACGTAAAAACTCTGTCGTTGTGAATATCACAAGACGTAAATACTCTGGCGTAGTGAATACCACATGACGTAAATACTCTGTCGTGTTCCAGAAGGAGCACTACAGTTTGCAAACAACACACACACACACACACACACACACACACACACACACACACACACACACACACACACACACACACACACACACACAAGAATCAAGATTCAAAGATTTTATTCCTTTCTCCCCATTTGGGGTATGGAGGAATGTCAAGTAATGCATCATACATGATTCTCATACGTACAGAATTACAAACACACATGTAGGACGGAAGAAATCACACCAGTCCAAACTGCACATCGCATATGTTACAAAAGAGCAAACAAAAACAATAGTGCACGTGTGTAAGGTGAAACATGTCTACATGACATACTAGACGATTTTACTATTTCTAATGAATTTTGCCAGACTTAGCAATGTTTTCTTTGGTAGTTCTAGTGAATACACGACAGAACTGATCGACATTATAAAAGTTTCCGACGATTCAACCCTAACTGAACTAAAGGCAGCAAGTATGGAGACGAAAGGCCCCACATATGGCGATCGATCAGTGCTAATCTGCAACTGTCTTCTGTCAGTCTTGGGGTCCAGGTTACGCTCAAGAAAACAGGGGACAGTTTGCGTTCCTGCGGACATCCATTCTCTCTCTCTATCGATGAGAGCACGATGCTCTGTAGGCTGTGGCCGGTGGCGTGGTAAAACAGAAATACTGTCGCACGCACCAGAGTGAATAGCAGGGTGGAGGTTTGCACACAAAGTAGCGCCTAGCGGCAGCAGGCTTTCCCTGCTTCGTCCTCCAGCCTTGCGGCGCCTAGAGCATCTCATTAGAGATGGATACGTGCGCCGAGGAGAAGTCTACCATACCATACCATACCATACCATACCATACCATACCATACCATACCATACGATGCTGCTTTGAATGTGTCTGTTATCGATTCAATTGTTAAGCGTAAACGTGAGTGAATAATCCACATCAAACAATTGGATAAATTATATTTTATAATTTTTTTTTAGTTGGTTTCAAACTTTACAACCGTACACTTACTACAAATTTGGCAGAAACTCATTCAGATACTGTTACTGCACAGGTGGCAAAACTCGTATAGTGTTACTACAGTGGTGGCAAAATCATATTGTGTTACTACAGAGGTGGCAAAATCATATTGTGTTACTACACAGGTGGCAAAAATCAGTAAGTGTTACTACACAGGTGGCAGAAACATGCTGTTAATACACAAGTACCAAATCATATAATATTACTGCAGAGGTGGCAAAATCATGTACTCTTACTGCACAGGTGGCAAAATCATATACTGTTACTACACAGATGGCAAAATCATATACTGTTACCACACAGGTGGCAAAATCATACAGTTTTTCTACACATGTGGCAAAACCATGTACTTTTACTCTAGAGGTAGCAAAATTATATAGTATTACTACACAGTTGACAAAACTCATATAGTATTACACACACGTGACAAAGTCATAGTATAACTACGCATGTGGCAAAATCATAGTGTTAATACACAGGTGGCAAATTCATACAGTATTCCTACACAGGTGGCAAATTTATACAGTATTACTACAAAGGTGGCATAAATCATATAGTGTTACTACACAGGTGGCAAAATTATATTGTATTACTACACAGGTGGCATAAATCATATAGTGTTACTACACAGGTGGCAAAATTATATGGCATTCTACGCAGGTGGCAAAATCATATAGTATTACTACGCATACAGGTGGCAGAAGTACACGAATATGACTCAGGCGGCATTAACACCTGAACCACACAGGTTGCAGAAATCAGTTCCCAGCCGAGGCCTGCCTGTGAAGCAGCGAAACAACAGACGGGCTATAGAGGCCCCCCAGGATCGCCGTAGGAGTGAGGATTTCGCCGTGGAAGCCCCCGCAATCAGCGACCACGCTGGGTGAAGAGGCGATTGTTTGAGCTGATCCCCTGTCTCCTGGAGTGGAGCAGGGGCTGGGGGGGGGGGGGGAGGTCGACGTGTCCCAACACAGCCACTGTATGGAGGGAACGTCTGGTAACTGCGTCACTGGTTATAGGTGTCGTCTGCCTCGCTGGGCCCTTGTCTCAGTTACGTTTACCGTGTAGGGGTGAGCGGTGGTCTAATAGGTAGCGCGTCGGATTTAGCCGCTGCGCTACTGAACGGCCGTCACCAATGTCATGGCGATGAAGCGTAGGTTCGAGCCCAGGTCGAGCTTGTGATAAGTGATACCGGTTTTTCCTGACTACCGGGCTGCTCATCGGGGGTTTCTCTCCGGGTTATCCGGCTTTCCTCCCCCAGCAAAAATTGTTAAAATATATGGGATATGTATTGGGTGGCGCTGCACCGCGGCGACGCGCTTCCCCCCGGGGGAAGCAGCCCGAATTTCCCGAAAGGGATAATAAAGTAGTAAAAAAAAAAAAAAAAAAAAAGGGGGGGGGGGAAATCAAAATGGCTATACTGCTTCAAAAGTTTTGACGACACGTGTTCTCATTTAAAGCCGTTATTTTTAAAACATGAGCATAATTATACACATGTTTAGATTGCAATAACGTATTAGCGCAAATCGGTTTCTTGGCTGGTAAACGGCCTCTTTCAATCGTTCTAACCGACAACTAAAAACCAAAAGCGTTTTTCCGGTGTAATGGCGGTGTAATGAATTTGGAAAAACGCGGTGCTATTGCGCGGGAACCCGCTGATTGACGGTGCAATGATTTGGAGCGATATGGCACAGGAAAAACGCTCACCCATTTTGTTTCACCACCGTGGAACCACGTTTGGTGTACACAGTTTATTCCTGGATTTAAAAAAAAAAAAAAAATGCGACTGTGTCTGTTTCAGCCACGCCATACAGCTTGAACAAAGACCGTAGATTATCTACGGTCTTTGGCTTGAAGTTCTCACGTCTAGAATACGTCTCAAGAATACGTCTCTAGAATACGTCTTCAAGATAGACTGCTAATGCACAGTCATTCTCTTCTCTTTGGCCATCGAATAAACTTGATTTGACTCGACTGTAGGTGATGGGAAAGGGGGTGTTCTGCTTAGGAGAGTTCTCTCGATTCTCGTACAAAATCCATGTGCGTTTTGTGATTTGTTTTTGTTGTTTTGCGGTTTTTTCAAAAGCTTCAGCTTGAAGATCACACTCCTTCCCATACGACACAGGAAAGTGTCACCTTAAAAAAAGGAGAAATAAAGCTTTAGTTGCTTATTTCTGTTATTTGACTACTTTTTTCCCCATTGGTAAATTGATTCATTTCTTAATTCATTCATTCATTCATTCATTCATTCATTCCCTTTCCCATTGTTTTCAACATTCATTCCTTTACACACCAACTTCTTTCTTCGTTTCTTTCTTAATTTTCTCTTGTTTGTTAAAACCAAATTTGCTGTGAATTTTGTTGATATACTTGTTAGCTAGCAAAGCTGTATGTATGTATGTGTGTGGGGGTATGTGTGAGTGAATTTGTGGGGGGGGGGGTGTACATGTGTGGTGTAATAGTCTATATAATTATCTAACGTAACAATATAGTATAACTGTTAATGTCTATGTGTGCCATTTGTCTGTGTACTGTATGTAAATATGTCTTGTATAAGATGCCAAAAAGAATAATAATGATACAGTACAACTTCTTTTGGGCGACCACTCCATTGGGCAGATAAGAGTGGTCTTAAAAGAGAGGTGGCCACCCAAAAGAAGCTTCAGACGGTGAAGAAGTGCAACCCAGTATCATTGTAACATTGGTCTTCACATGCAGGTGGTCTCTCAAAGGGATGGTCACCCAAAAGAGGTTCTGCTGTAATAAATAAATTCACAATCCTTGCCCTGTCCCCAACCATCCGAACGGTAAGTGTCGTACAGAGACAGAGACAATACAACAATACACAGCCGACCTCCAACATCGACATGTTACGTGTTAGCTGCAAAATAGCCCACTCGTCCCCACCACGACAAATTAAGTTACGAAACACAGTAGGAAATGGGACTATGGCTCGGGGTGGTAAAACAGGAACACCATTACTGATGGTTGGTTTGCACGCACAATTTCTCTCTCTCTCTCTCTCTCTCTCTCTCTCTCTCTCTCTCTCTCTCTCTCTCTTTGTAGTTCGAATTCCAGGTGGAGACAAATATTTGTGCTGACCTTTTCTTCTCGTTGCCCCTATATTATGTGGTTAAACCCTCTAAGACACACCCACCGACCCACTCTCTCTGTAGGTAAGTCTGCCTGTCTTCACGTATGTATGTATGTATGTATGTATGTATGTATGTATGTATGTATGTATGTATGTATGCGATCGTGTGTGTGTGTGTGTGTGTGTGTGTGTGTGTGTGTGTGTGTGTGTGTGTGTGTGTGTGTGTGTGTGTGTGTGGCTTTCAGCTGCCTGGAAAGGGCAGTTTCTATCTCTATGTACCAAAAGAGTATAGATATATTAGAACTGTTTGATCAACACATGCGCCTCCTGTACAAAACAAAAGCCGCGCGACTGTGCGAGACGAGAATGCCACGCGCTCTTATCCACGCAATTTTGTCACAGTGATCCGACCCTCCCCTCAGATCCCCCCTGAACATACTAAATCTACCTCGATCGCTTCGCTAGCACCCTGGCCTCCCCGCTCTGATCGCCCTCTCTCTCTCTCTCTCTCTCTCACTGCATGCCGTGCTCGAAAATCAATGCTTAGTCGCTCGCCTGACACCTGTCCAGCTCTTTCAGAGGGGGGCGTGCTAGCTACCTACAGTGTCGGTACAGTGCTGGCGCCGCCACAAGACAGCGGCCTGTCCAGAGAAGTGCGTGTGTGGTGTGTGCGTGTGTAAGTTTGCTTGTGCACGGAAATTGGAGTTTGATTTCTGCTCTTGGGGAGTTTTCAGAAGCATTTTGCTGTGGCAGTCTGTTGTTCCAGTTTGTTGGTGCGTCGTTGAATATAGCAAGTTTGTGGTGTGGAATTTGAATCGTTCGGTGAATGATTTAAAGTGACTGTGAAATAAGGATTATTGGAATTTCGTGTCGCGACGCGTGGATTGAGAGAAGGAATGTCGGCTCTTCAGCTGTAGAGGTAAGATTACATGTCGACGTGCGTGTGTGTGTGTGTGTGTGTGTGTGTGTGTGTGTGTGTGTGTGTTGAGAGAGAGAGAGAGAGAGAGAGAGAGAGAGAGAGATGAAATGGGTTGCGGGTGCACATAAAGGATGAGACATTTTCAGATTTGTCACTTATTTATTTCGTATTTTAATCTGAAAGCCACACACACACACACACACACACACACACACACACACACACACACACACACACACACACACACACACACACACACGCACGCACGCACGCACGCACGCACACACACACACACACACACACAGAATCTACAATTTTCTTTCGAACGCGCACCTACGTCAGTGCACGCACGCGCACTGCCACACACGCACACACGCACACATTAGAGTCTGCACATTTCTACCAAAAGAACAAGAAATACAGCGACCGCCGCATGACCCGCACAGACAGACACAAACAGACAAAAAGACAGATTTCGGGATTAATTTAAACAGCCACGTCTGTGACTGTAGATCCTGCATTTGTCACTCTCCGCGCCGTATCGAAGGCGTACCAGCCGTCAGCTTAGGTATTTATACATGCGTTCGTACCGCCTTACAACGAACAAGGCTAACAATTATCGTTGGCTTGAAGGCACTGACCGAACGGTGTCAGCTGAAGTTTCAAGTCCCGTGTTCTAAGGTTTCGATACGGCGTGCTTTTTGTGTGTCAACTGTTTTACTGCCTGGTCGGTTCATGCTGCTCGTATTTCAAGGCGCATTCCTTTGAAGAGAGTGAATGCATTATGCGTGTGTGTTTGTGAATCACGCCCCTCTTTGAAAGATAAACATGTACTTCAACTGCCCTTCTAACCCTGTTTACACCGCCCCCCTCCCCCCTCTCCCTAACTTCCTGCCCCCCTTCGCCTACACACACACACACACACACACACACACACACACACACACACACACACACACACACACACACACACACAGCGGTCGAAAACAATATTGTATGTGAAATGCACACATTCTCACAGACAGCTACACCCATAGAGAAGCACCACTGGTAATTTTGCCGCCATCCAGCCTGTGTAAATAGGATGTTCTTGAAATATGAATCACAGAAACAATCCTCTATGAGACACGAATGAAACAGAAATACGTGTAAATCAGCAAAATCCAGGGCCCGTATGTAAACGTCGAGGTTAATTTAACCCACGGCTACTGGCCTAACCCAGACTAGGACAAAAGAAACCCCAAAAGCAAAATTAAATTAAAAAAAAATAAAAAGGAAGCGAAGAAAGGAAGAAAATCCTTCTATAACGGCTCAGGCACCTTGCTGGAATGGGCCCGCTTCCTGATTTAAAAAAAAAAAGACAATTTAACCCTAGAGCTAGCTTAGTTCGAGGTTAGACTCTAGCCCGGGGCTAAAAGCCCTAACCTCGACTTTTACATACGGGCTCAGTAGCCTAACTCACTCTGTCTGATGCGCAACTGTTATACCGGCCTGACCGGCAGAAAAATCTCCGACACTTGTAAGAGTGTTCAGGGATGTACCACAGTCTGCCCCCGTGTATGTTATTCCAGCGGATTTACTCAGGTGCCGACGTGGTCAGGGTGGGTAAACGCCCTTGTTTGGTGATACGCTGTGCGGGTGGTGATACGTAAGTAAAAATCACACTAGCTTGCTATTTGGGGCGGTCGGTGGTCTAGTGGTTAAGAGACCTGTCACCAATGCGAGAGGTAAGGGGTTCGAGTCCCACTCGGGGCACAGAATTTTTCCTTCTCGTATGTGGCACCGTTCATTCGGGCCGATCGTCGGGGGTTCTCTCAGGGTACTCCGGCTTCCTCCCCCTCTGCTTTGGAAATGTTCAGCCCACCAAATTTGAAAAATAAATGCAATTCTAAATCCCGAAATTTAAATAGCTGAGCTGACCCTTCGCACCACGTGATTGTGATGTGTTTATGTCACGTGTGTAAGAGAATGCGTGTGATTCACGTGAGCGTGCGTGTTAGGTTCAGTTCGCGGCGCTTTGAGCCGATTCATGAAATTGGGTAAAGCGCCGATACAATACTCATTATTATTATTATTATTATTATTATTATTATTATATAGGCTTGTATCTGACAAAGTATAAGTTTGTGCGACATATTTTATACATCTGCTACACTCGAAGAGATTGGCGCACGTATAGCTGGTAAATCTCGAAAAATGGCGGTAAGTGGGCATGATTTGACGAAATGGGAGAGATTTTAGTGTGCAAACTTCGATCGATCGCGAGGCCGATTCATCGCGGCCGATTCTGGTGCTCAAACGCACTCACACCGCACCAGATACGCTTCCCAAGATATCTTGGAGTGTAGTAGATACATAAACTATGCCGCACAAACTGAAACTTTAAGATTCAAAGATTTTATTCCTTTCTCCCCGTTTGGGGTATGGAGGAATGTCAAGTAATGCATCATACATGATTCTTATACGTACAGAATGAAAAAAAAAAACAACACATGTAGGACGGAAGAAATCACAACAGTCCAAACTGCACAGCGCATATGTTACAAAAGAGCAAACAAAAACAATAGTGCACGTGTGTAAGGTGTCAACATAGTTACAAACATATCTACATGACATACTAGATGATTTTTTTTAATTTTTTTTTTTAAACACTTATACAGTACAATACACTACAAAAGTGAAAACAACACAGTGCGGTACAGTGCAATACATCATGCTACTATTGCAATACATCATGCTACTATTGCAATACATCATGCTACTATTGCAATACATCATGCTACTACAGTATACATGACACATTATGGTATGTTGCATTACATGACGATACAATACACTGTACAACAAAACACTACACTACACTACACTACACTACACTACACTACACTACACTACACTACACTACACTACACTGCTGTTTCGTGCAAAAACCCTGGGCTACAGCGCAATGCATTACCCTATCCTGTACTACATTACGTAACTGGCACAAAGGTGTACGCCATTACTGTGAGGTATGGTACTAATCAAAAACATTTAATGTAGAAATTTTATGTTGTGATGTAAAGACTAGACGATTTTACTATTTCTAATGAACTTTGCCAGACTTAGCAATGTTTTCTTTGGTAGTTCTAGTGACATGTACCTGCAGAAATTAAAAGATGAAATTGGTCTGCGAAATGTGGATGGTATAACATGTTGCCTTTCAGCTTGAACTTACGTGTCACCATCGCACAGCGTATCACAAAGCGAGGGTGTTTACCCACCATGCTGGCCTAACGTTAGTTTCACTCGCCTTCCGACCTCGCCTTTTCCTCCGTTTATTAAGGGTGTGAACTGTTTACCTGAGAACGGTTAGACCGTAAAGCGGAGACTTAATCAATCATAGCTTTTGAAAGAACCGCTAAATTGGATTGAGAACTCCAAAGCTCGCTGGAATGATGAAAGTTATGAAGCTCGCTTTTTTGTGTGTGTGATAATATTTCTTTCGCGCTGAGAGCGTGTTTGTGTCTCAGAGTGCGGAAAGACAAGTATCTCAAGGTCAGACGCTTGTCATGAGTCTCAGTGTATATCGTGCTGTGTATGTGGGTGGATTTTATCAACCTCAGTAAACTATAATTTAGGAGGGAGTAAGGTGGGTGGTGGGTGGTGGGGGGGAGTTTAATGTCCTCTTCCACCACTTATTGGTGATAGCAAAGACGGGGCTCTGAGAACAAGGCCAACACAAATATTCAGCTCCAGACGGAGAGGGAATTAGGGTGCTCGTGGTATAGAAATATTAATGTTGGAAACACGAATGTTGTTAGCGAACACATAAAAACATGTCAAACATTTTTGATCGTGATTTAAAAAAAAAAATGCGAGGTAGTTTGTTCAAGACAGCCAAAGCTTGAACACCAGATACAATCAACAGGCCGTTTGTATGGTTTCCTCAGTATCAAGATATGGGCTGTATTACCGTTTGAAAAGCAAAAGACGAAGGAGATCAACTTACGGGAATCATGAGGGAAAAAAAGACCTCGTCTCGCTTTTCCTCCACACACACACACACACACACACACACACACACACACACACACACACACACACACACACTATCTGACGCAGTATAACTGACAGACAAAACAAAGACACAAAAGAAAAGGAAAGAAAGATACAACACCCCCAAACTAGTCAGCCAGCCAACCAACCAACCAACCAACCAGCCAACCAACCAACCACCCAGCCATGCCACCAGCCAAGCAACCAATCAGACTAACCAGCCAATTCACTAACAATCACAAAAAGCCGAATGCCCAATAAAATGCCCGATTACATCCAAACGCCAGCCGATTGTGTAGTGAGTGCGTGTTGATAGGCAAGTTCAGTTCAGTAGAAGGGCGGGCTGTACCCTTGGCATTGGTCGGAACGTGTCTTTCTCCAGGTCCGGGTGTTTGTATGCTAGCTGTCAATGGAGGACTTATGTACCCCCGAGTAATTATGACCGCGTTGACCACACGGCGTGTTTTATAGACCGATAATTCTCACACGTAGAATTTCCACTTTTCTCTCCCCTATCTGTCCGTTTCATGTCACCGTTCTAGACGGCTTGTGGTTATCTCGGCGCGGTCTTTGGAACGGATTCAGATTATAGCCGCTCTCTCTCTCTCTCTCTCTCTCTCTCTCTCTCTCTCTCTCTCTCTCTCGTGGGTCTTGTTTAAGCACAGTCATGTAGTTGAAAGATTGTCTCCACACACCTAAGTATTCTAGCGTTTACAGGCTTTATTTAGGTAGTCGAGCGTTTTAGAGCACGACCTGTAACATTTTGCCTGTACATGTCAGACTGATATTCTCACGCTGACTTGGTTTATCTTACGTTTAGTCTACTAGTTTGTTTGTTTGTTTGTTTTTATTTTTTGTTTTGTCTTGTTTTTGTCTTTTTTCATTCTACTGTTTTGTTTTGTTTGTCTTTTGCTTTTTTGCTTTTTTTTTTTTGGGGGGGGGGGGGGGCTCCTGCCTCTGCCTTAGTTTTACATTTTCATTTTGTAGTCTAGCAACGGCAAATTATAAACTGGCACATGTGCTACAATTTCTACCGTTGAAAAATAAAGTTTCATTGTCATTGTCATTGTCATTCTCTCTCTCTCTCTCTCTCTCTCTCTCTCTCTCTCTCTCTCTCTCTCTCTCTCTCTCTTCGAGAGCTTTTCAAAAGCAGTCTTTCATTTTCTGGAGCGGCATTATGGAACAGTCTTCCAGCCAACGCATGCTCTGTCACAAATTTCAAACAGCTTTTCTTCAAATATCTTATGTCACACGATATTTAATCTTCCCACAGTTTATTCTCACCCATTCCTACATGTATTGACATAAATGGTATGTTCATCACGCTTTTTAAATGTTCCTTTCTTATTAGAGTATAGTTTCATTTCCTATGGTTTTATTGCTATTTTGCTTTTCTCCTGTTGTATTACATGTGTGTGTGTGTGTGTGTGTGTGTGTGTGTGTGTGTGTGTGTGTGTGTGTGTGTGTGTGTGTGTGTGTGTGTGTGTGTGTGTTTCTGTTTAGATAGATACTACTAGAAATAGCAACGGCAGGTATGAAAATTGACTGTTTCACGTTAACTACCTCTACCGTTGAAAAATAAAGTTTTCTTGATTCTTGATTCTCTAATGTGTGTGGATTCGCAGCCACATTCGTAAATAACGGAACTCCTTAGTTGGCTTTTCATGCACCCGACCACTTGTGTTGGCAGCTGAATAGCATGTGTGTGTGTGTGTGTGTGTGTGTGTGTGTGTGTGTGTGTGTGTGTGTGTGTGTGTGTGTGTGTGTGTGTGTGTGGATAACTATTTACTGTAACGTGTGTGAGTCGCCTGTGTACTGAACCTTTTAATTCTTATGTGTTTTGCACTGATACCTATGAACTGTAATTTTTGTATTCTCATGTGTTTGCATTGTACCTTTTGTGCGTCGTGCCTGCGTCCGTCCGTAGTTAGACAACAAATGTGTCTCATTAGTGCAAAGTAATTTGACTTGATTAGCATGTATCGAATTTTTGTGTGTGTCTCAAAGCGTACCTCAAAGCTAGGCTTTAATTACATAATAATCAACTTACGGCGGCTTCCGCGAACCTTGCACAAAAAAAAATCGGTGGCATGAATTTAATTTTTTTTAAATTTCTGTGTGTGTTAATGTTTGTATAGATGTGTGTGTGTACAGGTGAGGTGGTCCTCAGCAACCGACGCACTGACGGACTGACGACGGACTGACCATAACAAAGACTCAGTTTGACACCAGAAATCGCTTCTGATAGAAGACCAGCTTCCTCGGCTACCCGCTATCTTTGACCCCCCCCCCCCCCCCCCCCCCCCCCCGTCCCTCCCGCTTCCTCCGCCCACGCCCCTCCCTCTTCTCAGAACCGTAGCTAGCAAGCTCCTAAAGACAGATTTGTCCAGATTGCGGTCTTTAGACGGCCGAACTATTTGCTTCGTGATTTCGTGTCGTTGGGAGACTTGATGAAAGTGATACATCAGCGCGAAATACGCGTTGCTTGTCGCTCAGCTCTTATCACATCGTCATAACTCATATCAAGCGGTCACGCGTCGGACACGTCTGATCCCGGGTCATTCTGTGTCTTCAGAGTCAGGAACCATATGGTGTCGTGGAGTCGTCTATACAGAGTTTCATCGTGAGATCGTCCCACGGCCTACGACCTAGTAATGAACGAAATAATCTTGCAAAACATAAGTCGTAGTAGTGAAGGTTTCGTTATGAGGTTTCCGAATCCCGGCTGGGGCCAAATACTTGTGCTGGCCTTTTTCTCGTTGCCCAGTCTTTCATGATATCAACCATACGTGGTGGAAAAGGACGTTAAACGCCCAAGACACCCATCCACCCATTCTCGTTATGAGTTAAGCCAGTATTACGCGAGAGCACTTGTCGTTGAACCTTTTAAAGCGGAGTAGCACCGGCGACCCCTGCGCCCATTTTAACTGCACCCCGTGGTGTCTCTTGTCTCCCGATCACTCTACACAGTATATGTCGCGCGCCAGTAATCATCTGCAGCTTTTTTTGTTGTTGCTGTTGTTTTTTTTCTCCCTCACTATCTTTCATTTCAAAACCTCTCCTTAAGCGCCGTGAGCACTCAGTTAGGGTGGAGCCGTGCGCTATATCAAGTCTCCATCATCATCATCATCATCATCATCATCATTATCATGTCTACATGAGCGGGAGAGGAGTTACTGGCTCTGTCACAGGAGAATGATGCCTGGGCCAGTCGGCAGGAGGCAGTGTGACGGGCAACACAGAGGTGAAAGGAAAGGAAAATGGGTATAAAATCAATATAGAGATTTTCTCCTTTGACTTTGGAGGGGGTGGTAAAAACTGCCGATCTGACATTAAACTTTATGTTTTCATGTGAATCAGTTTGCACTTGTTCATAAGGTTGGGTCGGACTCTGTCTGTCTGTCTGTCTGTCTGTCTGTCTGTCTGTCTGTCTCTCTCTCTCTCTCTCTCTCTCTCTCTCTCTTTGTGTGTGTGTGTGTGTGTGTGTGTGTGTGTGTGTGTGTGTGTGTGTGTGTGTGTGTGTGTGTGTGTGTGTTACTATTCTCTCGCATTTTATCAATAACGTGCCACGTTCACGTTTCTAATTTCAGACATTTCATAATCACATTTACCGAACGTTACCACCCCCCCCCTCCACACACACACACACACACACACACACATGCCCCTACTACTCACCCCCAAAAGGGTATAATTAAACAATTAAGTTGGATGTTATTACTTCTCTCGTAATTTTGGACATACGGTGTATTTACCCCCCCCCCCCCCCAAAAAAAAAAAAAAAAAAAAAACTCCTGGTATTGTTACGCGGTCTCCGCCATAGTGTACCCATTCCCCTCGTGATATTGAAGTGATATCGAGCAGCAAAGGAACGCAGGCACGAACCGTTGAAGACCTCCCAGAGTTGTAGGATCTCGGACGGGCCAGGCTGCATGTGATTTTAAAGACCTGCGAAGCTCAGAGAAGATTTTGAGACAAGAAAGGCTTACATTTTTCTCACCTCAACGCTTAAAGGCTCCATACCAACAGAAGACAAGTTTTCTTTTGTAAATGTTGCGTGTGTGAGCCGTGATGGTGGTACACTTTTAGACACCACCAAACAGCTCAGAATGATCTGTCGGCTTGGATATGTCAAAAAAGGTGTTTGATTTGTAAAAAGGCCCGTTGGAAAACTTTTACACCTGTCTTATAGGAGAATAACAAAACCACTTTGTTTTCCCTTTTGGTGATCTGATATACGCCCTTTCCACTTGGGATAAGGATTGTTTGCTATATGTTCAGGTTTGTGCATTCTTGGCTCAAACACAGATCGTTAAGTCCCTCATTGAAACACCATTCGAACGTGTTATATAGCAGTTCGATTTACTGCTTCGGCTTGGAGGAACATTCCGAGTTAAAGCCTATCCAATCAAACCCTTTATTCTTCCGAAAACCCAAGGCTTACACCTCCTATTTACTTCAAGGTCCACAACATTGCCGTTTGCGGTTTTAGGGTTGCCACAAATGTGTTGTGTACGCAAATACCTCTGCTCAAGGGATCTGAAAAATTGCACGCACCCTTTTTACTGCGCTATGACCGCAATGCTCACAGAAGCTCGCGTGAAACGTCCTTTGTGATGAAACGGTATGCAAGAACTTTATCATGTCCCCCGACAAAGAAGCTTATCGTTACGACTGTATAAACGTGGTATCCTCTTTAGAGCGGAGCGGATTTCAAAGATTCATACACGCAGTTCTCCCGCAGATTAAGTCCGCTTCCAAAAGGGGGAGAGCACTTCTTCACCCGTCGCGCAGAATAGCCGTTCGTTATGATCATGGCGTCTTTGTGGCGTGGTGAAGGGTTGTGTGACGAGTAATCCGAAAGATCAGTACCCGTGGCTTGTTAGTCCCCTTTCCGTGTAGAGCGTTCTGATTCTGTACGGTACTGTGGGGGTTGGACCATGGACTGAGTCTCGGATTACGAGTACTTCAGCCAGTCGGACTACATTCACGATGATCGAGGCGTTACAAAAGACAGGGTGAATAGGCAGATGTCGTAGTGGTTACCAGAGCTTGTACTCTTTGTGGCACGCACACTCTAACTTCGCAGTGTCTGTGAGATATCGACTTGGGGCTGCGATCAAGCCTGATATGGTGACCCTCTGTGCGAAGTATCTATGTCAACATGTTTTGCCCCACGGCTTTTTTTTTTTTTTTGTTCCCTGAAAGAACAGTGTGTGTGTGTGTGTGTGTGTGTGTGTGTGTGTGTGTGTGTGTGTGTGTGTGTGTGTGTGTGTGTGTGTGTGTGTGTGTTGGCGCATGCATGTACAACAAGTATAATTTTGACGAGAGCGGTGTTGCTTCTATCTTTGATATGTCTGGCTCAGTAAGTGGCCTTGCAGCATCCGCCCAATCAAAATGTTACTACCGCTTTATTCATTGTTAGCTTGCTCAGTGTTATGCAAGAACTTTTTGCTCATTTGTTATACTACTCTATGTGCTTCACGGATGATCATACATGCCTGATTAGTTTATAACTACTAAGGCTGAAACGTCCATGCCTGTTCGCCTTCACCTTGTCTGTACATGTCTGTTCATACCAAAAACAAAATTTAACAAAAAGAACAGTATCTTGGCGGTGGTCTGTGGTGATATATCTTCACAGAAGTGGCTGGTTTTGAAGCTCGGGCTGAGTGTATTCGATGAAAAGTTTACCACAATGTTCTTTTGTGCCAGGGAGCCGGGGTGGTCGAATGGTAGAGCGTTGGACTCGTAATGCTCGGGTCGTGAGTTCGATCCCGGCTGGGGCCAAATATTTGTGCTGGCTTTTTCATCGTTGCCCCGTCTTTGATATCACCCTATGTGGTGGAAAAGGACGTTAAACCCCCAAACACCCACCCACCCTTTTGTGCCAGGCGAACATATTGAGACTTTAATTCGTGCACACTCGTGATAAAAATAATCGGCATGCAGCACAAATATACGTGACAAGGAAGTGATTTTAAAGTTAATAGCACTGATTACCTACTTGTAGCCTTATGTGAGGTGGTG
Organism: Batillaria attramentaria; assembly: GCA_018292915.2. NCBI lineage: Eukaryota > Metazoa > Mollusca > Gastropoda > Batillariidae > Batillaria > Batillaria attramentaria. The sequence continues at coordinate 308,531 of JACVVK020000530.1, read as the reverse complement.
GTTTTTTGTGAGTTTATGTTTGTTTGAAGTACCCCCTGCATTGGTCCAAAGCTGATAAGTGCAAGATGGCGTGTTGATCGCAATTTATGTACATTTTATGTGCAGCGGTTTGGTGCCACGGAGGGACTCTGTGTGTGTGTGTGTGTGTGTGTGTGTGTGTGTGTGTGTGTGTGTGTGTGTGTGTGTGTGTGTGTGTGTGTGTGTGTGTGTCTGTCTGTCTGCGTTGAAATTCATTTGAAAAAAAAATGATTTCAATGAGACATCCTAATTTCACTAGTTGACACAATCGGAGATGCGATTTCCGCAATTCTCTCACTGCAGTAGTGAACAAAACTTTGAGAAAAAGTACAACAAACAGAAAATGTGTCCCCTTACGTGCCCCCCCCCCCCCTCCCTCTCCCCTGTAATTCTTAAACATCCTACAGTACCATGCAGTCTTCACGTGCAGTTCCCTCACCGCGAGTGTCAGTTCGGAGCACCGCAAGAATTTCCTTTACGCAAGCGAAGAAAACAAAACAAAAGAAAATCTCCATAATCTTACTTGATGGAGTGTGCTGTTTGTCTGTCGAGATCTTGCGTAGCAAGTCTTCTTCCACGGCTGTGTGGAAGCTTGTTGAAGGTAGCCTCGGTGCAGGGGCCTCCCGCGGCGCTGCTTAAGGTGTTTGACAGGGAGAGGGGCTGGGACCTGTATTGATTTATCCGCTGCGCACCAGTGTCTTTAAAGAAGGCTACTTCAGGATCTGCAGCTCCTACTGTGTCAAGGAGAGTCGGTCTAACACGCGGGATCTACTCCCCCAGCGTGAAGTGCCCCGGGTCTAATCAGCTTGAAGCTAGAAGCGCCCCTGGTGTGAGCAGCTTATGCTAGAAGCGCCCCTGGTCTGAGCAGCTTGAAGCTAGAAGCGCCCCTGGTCTGAGCAGCTTGAAGCTAGAAGCGCCCCTGGTCCGAGCAGCTTGAAGCTAGAAGCGCCCCTGGTCTGAGCAGCTTATGCTAGAAGCGCCCCTGGTATGAGCAGCTTATGCTAGAAGCGCCCCTGGTCTGAGCAGCTTGAGGCTAGAAGCGCCCCTGGTCTGAGCAGCTTGAAGCTAGAAGCGCCCCTGGTCTGAGCAGCTTGAAGCTAGAAGCGCCCCTGGTCCGAGCAGCTTGAAGCTAGAAGTGCCCCTGGTCTGAGCAGCTTATGCTAGAAGCGCCCCTGGTATGAGCAGCTTGAGGCTAGATGCGACCCTGGTCTGAGCAGCTTGAGGCTTGAAATGCCCCGGGGAATGCGGCTTGAGGTTGGAAGTGCCCCTGGTCTGAGCAGCTTGAGGCTTGAAATGCCCCGGGCTAATGCGGCTTGAGGTTGGAAGTGCCCCCCGGGTCTAAGCAGCTTGAGGCTGGAAGTGCCTCCGGTGTATGCAGCCTGAGACTAGAACTTCCCCTGGCCCCGGGCCCCGTTGGTGCTAGAAGTGCTCAGATATAGACTATATTCAAGACATACACCATAGTACAGTAGGATGTCATGAACTCTGCCACGTGCAGGGTCTGCTTTCCTCAGTTGGGTACTCAGACACGGAACAAAATACACCAAAAATGTATGCATTTATATTTGTTGTTGTTGTTGTTGTTGTTCCTGCTGCTGCTGCTGGTTTATTGAAGACATTGTGTAGTTTGTCGGATGGTATCAACACCCACTCCTCGAAAAAAAAAGAAAAAAGTGCTAGGCGAAATAACAGGTGCTCTCTCTCTCTCTCTCTCTCTCTCTCTCTCTCTCTCTCTCTCTCTCTCTCTCTCTCTCTCTCTCTCTCTCTCTCCTGCATGTCTTATCAACCTCAATATGGCAAGACCTGTTCTGCTGCCATTTTTTTATATTTTGTTTTAAGTTCCTGGCACACACATTACGTGATAACATAATCCCAAACAATATCACGCCAGTTAATTAACTTCCAAACACCGTATGGTTTCTTTTGTTCTTGGACCCCAACCGTTTTCTACAACCAGGTATTCCTCAAAGTAGAAAGACGGTAGCACGCATACCAGGCAAATCCTAAGAGAAATTGTATTGCTCTTGAAAATGTCCATACCGCTTATGTTCTGGTCAGAAGTATGTGGCAAGGCTTACCGGGGGAGGTTTGCTCACGACACGAAAACTCCGTTGCCTGGAAATGGCAAAGACGCGTTGATAGGTCTGTGTCACGGCACACAGACCTAAAAAAAGATAGACCCCCTGCGGTGCTGGAAGTGTGACGCCGCCGCGCGCCATGTTGCGAGTACCTGGAAGTGCCAGACGTTATCAGCTGTTTACATGCGCGCATAGTATTGGTCCGCTTTATCTTACGTCACATTTCTGATGACGTCTTTCTAAAGAACTTTGTATTTCGAACGAGGCGTCCTGTACACAGAGCCTCTGAGTTCTGGTATTCGCAAGATGGCCGCGATAGCGACACTCGCAAGCAGCGGTGGCAGCGTGCGGCGGTGGATCTATCTTTTTTTAGGTCTGTGGTCACGGCACACAGAAATCTCTCTGATGTCTCTATCAGTGTATGTGTCAATTTTGTAATAAAATTTAAAGAAGACTACTTCAGGGTGTGTAACTCCAACTGTGTCAAGGAGAGTCGGTATGATACGCGGGATGCACTCCCCAGCGTGAAGTGCCCCGGGTCTACGTGCCCGGCTTGAGGCTGAGAACGCTCCGGGTCTGTGCAGCTTGAGGCTGGAAGTGCCCCAGGTCAATGCAGCTTGATGTGTGTGTGTGTGTGTGCGTGCGCGCGTGCGTGCGTGCGTGCGTGTGTGTGTGTGTGTGTGTGTGTGTGTGTGTGTGTGTGTGTGTGTGTGTGTGTGTGTGTGCCATACCTGTAATGAAATTGCTGAAGAAGCATTGTTTTGGGTTTTTTGTTTTTTTTCTCGCAGGCAGCACAGTTTGTGAAAATAAGGTTGAAAAACCGATCCGATTTCCACTAACCAAGCTTGCCTGACTAAAATGCCGGACTGCGATATCTGCAAGTGTTTAGTTGTCCATGCAATTCAACAAAAGACACTTTGTTCTTCGAAACTGACAAATAATAATAATAATAATAATTATGATGATTTGTCTGGCGCCCAGGCTCCTGCTGGAGCTCTGGGCGCCTCACAATAGTAGAGTGACATTACATGCATACACAATAAATATATGTCACATTACATGCACATTGAATACACGTCACATACACGTTACACACACAGTCATGTTACATCCTAACACGACATAATGATGGTGACCATGATAGTAGGGTGGGTGTTTGGGAGTTTAACGTCCTTTTCCACCACACAAGGGTGATAGCAAAGACGGGGCAGCGAGAAAAAGGCCAGCACAAATATTTGTGACCCTCCACCACGAAATGAGTCTTCTTGTGCTATTTGTTCATGTTACAAGACGACTCCTTTCGTGGTGGAGGGTCACATTTGGCCCCAGCCGGGATTCGAACTCACGACCCGAGCATTGAGTGTCCAACGCTCTACCATTCGCCCACCCCGGCTCCCCGACCATGATAGTAGAGTAGCCAGTCTATATAATACAAAAGGATATTTTAAAGCGGTTTTAAAAGAGTCCGCCGACTCAGTATGGCGAACATGGGAAGGCAGGCTGTTCCAAATGACTGGATCGTGGTAGGCCAATGCTCTAAGTCTGTTTCTCCAAGTCATAGCTTGCTTAACTATAATGCTTGACCCTTTCATGTCATTGTTGATTACTTCAGGCTAAAGTTGCGTCCACACTAACGGCTCCGACTATACGCGTGATAAATTCAGTTCAGTTCCAACCCAGCTTTTAGGACATATTTTACTTGTCTGCCGTGTGTTAGAAATCATTCTCCGCTTACAGACCTGTTTGGCACCAAGAATGAGAGAGGCGTGTGGGTAGTTACGGTGGCGTGAACACAAAGAATGGAGCTCTCCAGGAATCTCTTCTGGTTTTTCTGTGGACATAGCTCGGTCGAGTGTCAGTCAGACAATGAGCTGCCATCGGCTGCCGCTATTGAAGCGTGGCCATTTCTTTTCTTGTTTTGGTTTGGTTTGGTTTGGGTTGGGTTGGGTTGGGTTGGTTTGGGTTGGTTATGGTTATGGTTATGGTTATGGTTATGGTTTTGGTTGGTTTGGTTTGAGTTGTTTAGGTTTTTGGTGTGGTGTGGTGTGGTGTGGTGTGGTGTGGTGTGGTGTGGTGTGGTGTGGTGTGGCTTGGTTTGGTTTGGTTTGGTTTGGTTTTTAATTTTAGGGGGTTTAGAATATCAATCCATTTAGTAAAAATAAATAAATAAATAAATAAATAAATAAATGTAATCCTTCGTTCTTCAGCTCGTTGTGTGATATTACCCATAAACGCCGGGCTTCTGTTCGTTACTCTTTGTCTGTTAGATTCGGGTTTAATATAGTTTTAATACTTAGTTGAATAGTCTATGGTAGTGTTAGCAGGACAGCGTGCAAGAGATTCCTTCCAGTGCCTAACAACTCTACCCTGAAATAAAGGTTTTATCATCATCATCATCATCATTCTCTCTCTCTCTCTCATTTGGCTTTTTTTGTTTAGTTGTTTGTTCTTAAAAACGGCAAGTTTGAAAATTGGTTGCAAGACCAAAACTTCCACCGTTTTCAAATAAAGTTATTTCAATTTCAATTTCTCTTTCTCAACCCTGGAGGCCTCATTGTGTCAGTAAGGGTTTCTGACTTCGACGTAGTACCGAAACACGATTTGAGTTTCACCGTGTGGTCGGAAACATTGCTCAGTAGTGTATCTACGATCGACCTTTTGAACTCTGATGAAGCGGATTTGTGGACAAGTGCTGTGCAGTGTGACTGACAACCCAAACTCCAACGATTTGTTTTGGGGCACAGGGTTAATCCCGCTTTCACTAAACAGAGCAAACATTGGTTGGACGTGCCTGTACGATTTCTCCTTCAGGGACGGGTGGGTAACAAAATGGGCGGGCGGTTTTACCGGTGCAACTTCGATTCAAAAGTTTTGACGACGGCTGCACGCTCTCCGCGACTATAGCCATGAGTAGTGGCACAGCGTTTTTCCATTCTCAAATCTGCGTAGCGCGGAAGAAAAATCTGTACAGCTCTGCGACATTCGCACGTTTCATACTTCAGAATGGACGACTCCACGCCTATCAATCACAAGGGTCGAGCCCCCAGAATTTAGCCAATGGCTTCCCGCGGTATAATGAATGCAACACAGAGTGCAAGCTCTTTGCCAGACACTACAATAGGAGGGAAGCACCATCCGTTCTCAAATCTGTGTAGCACCAAAACAACAACAACAACAACAACAACTGTACATTTCTACGATATTCGCACGTTTAATACTTCAGAATGGACGTCTCCAGTCCTGTCAATTACAAGCGACGAGCCCCCAGAATCCAACCAATCGCGTCCCGCGGCATAATGAGCACAACACATAGGCGGGTGGGTGTTTAGGGGTTTAACGTCCTTTTCCACCACATAGGGTGATATCAAAGACGGGGCAACGATGAAAAAGCCAGCACAATATTTGGCCCCAGCCGGGATCGAACTCACGACCCGAGCAACAACACATAGGCCCTAGCGTGGTCTGACAAACTTTTTGACGTATCACCGGGGGTGTGGAGGGGGGGGGGGGGCGCCCTGGCCCTGTCCAGTTTTGTTTAGCTCCCTTGCTCAGGGCGCCGTGCAATTCATTTCAGTTTGTAACCCCCGTGTCAACGAACAAGCGATAAGACGCACAGCGACCCACCCCTAGCAATTAAAAAACGCTGTGTACTTCCAGGGGCAAAGGGACCGAGTTTTGACGTCCATTGCAGCAGAAATTGGCTCGTTGAAGTCCTAGTATGCCGGGTGAGGAATGTAACACCTCACAATTTCAGGCAAATGGCGATAACGTTGATATTGTGGCGTGTGTGTGTGTGTGCCCAAGTGCGGGCGCGTGTGTGGAATTCACGTTTGTCTTTGCCCGTGACGTTCATTCATACTTCTTTCAATGTCAACGTGACGCGTCCAAAAGGGCTAGTCATCGTGATTATTTGCGGTTTGATGTTCTTAGCGCGAGGACCATGGCAGAAGGACAAAGGCAATAACTTATTTTCTTTTCTTTTCCCTTTTTTTTCCTTTTTTGTGGGTGGGGGTGGGGGGGTGGGGGGGTGGGGGGGGGGGGGGTTGTTTAATAATAATAATAATAATAATAATAAGTGCATTAATACAGGCGCCTTATCCCAAATATTTGGCTCAAAGCGCCGCCAGCTAAACCCAACAAGCACGCTCACGTGAATCACTCGCATTCTCTTACACACTGGGCATGAACACATTACAATCACGTGGTGCGAAGGGCCAGCTCAGTATATTTAAGTTACGGAATTCTAGAATTACATTTATTTTTGAATTTTTGTAGGCTCAACATTTCCAGAGCAGATAAGGGGGGGGGGGGGGAGTACCCGGAGAGAATCCCCGACGGTCGGCCCGAATGAACGGTGCCACATACGAGAAGAAAAAAAAATCTTCGCCTCGAGTGGGACTCGAACCTGACCTCTCGTACTGGTGACTAAGTCTTAACCACTAGACCACACAGTTTAGCACACAGTCACTACGTGGAGGGGTTGAGGGCCCGCCTTCCAGCATACGAGTATCTAGTGCCACAGGTCATTCTGAGCTGCTTTGGTTGCTGTTGTATTTTACTCCTGCTACGTCGCTCTCTTCGTGCACTCGCGGAGAAGACACGCGATACAACAGGATACAACTCCAATACTTTATTAACAGAAGATGCGTGGAGAACAAATTCATGAAAGACGAAGAACCCAGGACGCTGTGCAGGGCTGCTTATATATATAGATACTAAACAAGTCAGATCTAGAACATTCCTCGACTTACTAAGGACCACTGAGTCAGATACTTACATTCACAAAGGCTGTTTGGAGCATTGGGAAGGGGGGGGGGGGGGGCGGCGGTGATGACACTGCAACCGTTAGAAATCCCGAACAAAGTCGGTTGCACGTTTTTTTCTGTCGCCTGACAGGTCCGCAAACACTGGAATTATAGGTGTGGGAAATCCGAGACAACCTTAAAAAAAAAGTAAAAAAGAAGAAAAAGTGGAAAAAAAAAGAGAGAAGAAAAGAAAAATACAATAATGAAACTCAAACTAAAACCAAAAGAAAATCTGGCATTCGACGTTGAGACCTCGACCTTTGTATATAATAATGCAATCCTCAACCGAATACCCACTTACCACGTACTCCGTGACAGATAGAGGTAGTGACATACGTAGTCTACGTCTACAAGAGACGATAGTGGGGCAGCACTCTCCCTGTGAAGTGGGCACCCCTTTCACTCTCTCTTGCCGCTTTTACCGTCTCTGGCTTTGAACGTCAAAAAGTCAAGCGGGCTGTCCAGACAGAACCGGTCGTGTGGCCGAAGGACACGAATACACAGGGCCTCAAAATGCCTATATATTCTCTATTAGCCTCAGGCATCATGGTCACTCCTAAAAATGCTACAATCTAGAGGCAGTTACTACCCTACTAGTGGGGCGGTCGGTGGTCTAGTGGTTAAGAGACTTGTCACCAATGCGAGAGTCCCACTCGGCGCAAAGAATTTTTCCTTCTCGTATGTGGCACCGTTCATTCGGGCCGATCGTCGGGGGTTCTCTCCGGGTACTCCGGCTTCCTCCCCCTCTGCTTTGGAGATGCTCAGCCCCCAAATTTGAAGAACAAATGCAATTCTAAATTCCGATTGACCCTTCGCACCACGTGATTGTAGTGTGTTTATGTCCAGAGTGTGAGAGAATGCGTGTGCTTCACGTGAGCGTGCGTGTTGGGTTCAGTTCGCGGCGCTTTGAGCCGATTCATGAAATTGGGTAAAGCGCCTATACAATAATTATTATTATTATTTTTAACAGACCCTTCAAAGACACGCACCTGATAGGAGTTCAGGACAAGCTGAATGTCTCCTTTGCGCACAGACCTCACTGGAGTAATGCACGTCTACTTTCTCTTTAGGCCAGAGAGGCAGTTCACACGAACCCGCTTGCCTCACTTGTGCTCGGCCTCTGTGCAAAAAGTTCCAGCTTCACTGGCAGCTTGCCTTTTATTTGCGACCGCCTGGCCTGCATCTTGACGTACATAACCTGCCTTATTGTCTTCTCTTATGTGGTGGAAAAGGACGTTAAACTCCCCAACACCCACCCACCCTTATTGTCTTCTCTTAATGACCCTCCACCTGCTAAAGTTATCATTCTGTACCCGTCTACTCTTGCCCTATAAGGGTGGGTGTTTAGGAATTTAACGTCCTTTTCCACCACGTAAGGGTGATATCAAAGACGGGGCAACGAGAAAAAGGCCAGCACAAGTATCTGGCCCCAGCCGGGATTCGAACTCACGACCCGAGCATTGAGAGTCCAACGCTCTACCATTCGGATATCCCGGTTCCCCTTGCCCTATAAACCGTATTATGTTTAGCAATGGCTTTCCTAACTCATCTTTCTAGTCTCCCTCTATTGTAGCTATTGAAACCCATTTATGTTGGCCGCAGGTTTTCCTACAATAGTCCGAGGACTTGGATATAGACCCATTGTGCAGTCAAACTCTGAGGTGCATGTACAACACAGGAACTTAATACCATGCAATGCTGTGGCGTTGACGGACTGTTTAGTCGGGTTTAAGGGCTTTGGAATACGGGTGTTGTGTAAGGCGAGTGTCTTCCAAGGGTTTTAGTGACTGAGACAAGTGCCTTTATGAAGGTTCTTTTCTCGGTCTGTGTGTTGGTCTCTGTCGCTCCGTCTGTCTGCCTTTGTCTGTCCTCGTCATTCTGCCTGTGTCTGCCTGTGTCTGTGTCTCTCCGTCTGTCTTTCTTTCAGTCTACCTGTCTGTCTGTCTGTCTGTCTGTCTGTCTGTCTCTGTCTGTCTGTCTGTCTGTCTGTTGTCCGTTTCCGTTTCCGTCTCCGTCTCTGAGTCTGTGTCTGTGTCTATCGGTATATCTGTAAGAGGGGCGGGTTTAGAAATAATGTCTAGCAACGTTTGAACTACATCCACGTCACCATAATCATCTCTCTCTCTCTCTCTCTCTCAGTAACAAGGCATTTTCCTCTTTTTGTGTTTGCGTACTATAGATCTTTTGTATACTTTAAATCAATAAGTGTGTGTGTGTGTGTGTGTGTGTGTGTGTGTGTGTGTGTGTGTGTGTGTGTGTGTGCGTGCGTGCGTGCGTGCGTGCGTGCGTGCGTGTGTGTGTGTGTGTGTGTGTGTGTGTGTGTGTGTGTGTGTGTGTGTGTGTGTGTGTGTGTGTGTGTGTGCAACATCGGCTCTTTTTTTTCAGTTTTCGGCTTCCTTCTGATTAGTTAGATAATAGTAGTCGTTATAGCAACGGCAGGTATGAAAACTGACTATCTGATGTCAACTGCCTCTACCGTTGGAAAAGAAAGTTTCATTGACTCTCTCTCTCTCTCTCTCCCCCCCCCCCCCCCCCTCCAATACGTCTGGTGTGCGTGCCTTTTCAACATCATTCAGGCCTGAACGACAAAGGGTTTTTGAGCGTAGCCGTATTTTATCTCGAGGAAAGGTGAGATAAACATTATGAAATATGAGATAAATGATTGTATATTGTGAACAGCTGGACTCGCTCAGAACAGCAGAGACACAACTAGTTGTGAACGATTCAGGGAACACAGTCCTCCAGGTCATGACTTAGACAATAAATAACGACCCCCTTCATCATACGAATTATGACGCGTACAGCACAGAGGATCGGTTTCAAGTCAACAAGTTGGTAAATATGCCCCGTCTTCAGACTGAACAGCCTGTTTACAATACCACAAGTGAGACACTTTTTTTTCTCTCAAGAGAGCGGCAAACACTTGGAACTGTCCGTAAAACTATTGTCAGTACGGGTCGGCTTCAACATAACGGGGTTCCGCAAGCACGTCTGGTCCGTCTTGGCGCGTTCCTTTTAAAGAGGGTGATTATCTTGGATCGTTATTTTGAAGGTGGGTGATTGTCGCGGTGCGTTCTTTTGTAAGTGGGTGATTCTTGGAGCGTTCTTTTTAAGGTGGTGATTGTCGCGGTGCGTTCTTTTGAAAGTGGGTGATTCTTGGAGAGTTCTTTGGAAGGTGGGTGATTGTTTTGGTGCGTTCTTTTGTAAGTGGGTGATTCTTGGAGCGTTCGTTTGAAGGTGGGTGATTCTTGGAGAGTTCTTTTGAAGGTGGGTGATTGTTTTGGTGCGTTCTTTTGTAAGTGGGTGATTCTTGGAGCGTTCTTTTGTAGGTGGGTGATTCTTGTAGCGTTCTTTTGTAGGTGGGTGATTCTTGTAGCGCTCTTTTGTAGGTGGGTGATTGTTTTGGTGCGTTCTTTTTGTAAGTGGGTGATTCTTGGAGCGTTCTTTTGTAGGTGGGTGATTCTTGGAGCGTTCGTTTGAAGGTGGGTGATTCTTGAAGCGTTCGTTTGAAGGTGGGTGATTCCTGAAGCGTTCTTTTGAAGGTGGTTGACTGTCTTATAGCGTTCTTTTGAAACTGGCTTATGGTCTTGGATCATTGTTTTGAAGGTGGGTGATCGTCGGGGAGGGTTCTTTGGAAAGAGGTGGGTGATTCTCTTAAAGCGTCCCTTTGAAGAGGGTGATTGTCACGTGACTTGCCATCTGCCGCGGAACTACCTGGGCCTCTAAGAGAGACTGGTGTGGTGCTTTAGGCACAGTATATTATGACCTTTCAATAATAAGTATTAATTATTCTTACTTTTCTTCAAACATAAAATGACACACTGGCTGTTACTTTTGTTTTTTTGGTTTTTTTTTTTAGCCTCAGTTGCATGCAGGATGCCTCAGACTTTTGTTTTGTTTTGTTTTTGTGTTTTGTTTTGTCGAGCATCCTTTCTTCATTGGCTCATTTTTTTTTCCAACAGTAGTTAGTTCATGACCATTTTTTTTCTTTTACATACACGCTTGCTGTTACTGGTTTCTGGCCGAGATCCGCACTGCTTACATACTACACAGCTTTCTACGCTTCATGAATTCAGTTCAGCATATATATCTATACCGAAGTAGACATGTGTCTATACCACACAGAGAGCTGCCCGGCAGTCAGATACCCCACCAACAGACAAATACCCGGGGTGGATTTATTGGCGACTTTGCGCGTCCGTACCCCCCAGGAAAGGCCATAAAGCCACGATATTGCTGTCATCTATAATATACAACGCCTGCTGTGTGCAACGGTGTTTTGGGCCACGCTTCGTGTCTCGGGCTTTTGCAGGTCATTATGAGCCGTGTTATCTGCAGTGGGGTGTGTGTGTGTGTGTGTGTGTGTGTGTGTGAGAGAGAGAGAAAGAGAGAGAGAGAGAGGGGGGGGGGGGGTCGTGCAGATGTGCATGCGTGCGCGCCTCTGTGTGTGTGTGTGTGTGTGTGTGTGTGTGTGTGTGTGTGTGTGTGTGTGTGTGTGTGTGTGTGTGAGAGAGAGAGAGGGGGGGGGGGGGTGTCGTGCATATGTGCATGCGTGCGTGTCTGTGTGTGTCTGTGTGTGTGTGTGTGTGTGTGTGTGTGTGTGTGTGATGGTCGTCTAAGTACAAGAGAAGAACACTGTCAAGACAGGCACCCCCCTCCCTCCCCCCTCCCTCCCCCCCCCCCCCCCCCACACACACACTCTACCCAGCCCCCACCCTCAGCATGTAGATAAGTCCTCGCTGCCTACCGAATTCAGTGCCGCTTCATTTCCCACACAGACACAACCCACACCCGTTCTGCCCACATGTACTGTCTTACATACCTAGACATCGCCATGTCAGCTTCTACCAGCATTTGTTTATCTCCAAGTACGGGGGGAGGGGAAGGGGGGGGGGGGCGCAGGGTTAGGTAGGTAGGTGTGGGGACATTATCGCTAAATTGCTGTCGGCAGATTAGAGCCAAAATTTGCCAGACAGAACATGGAACGTAGCCACTATATCAGAATGCTCTCGCGGGTCCAGCACGGTTAGGTCAATATTGTAGTGGCTGTTTTGAGAAAGGGTGTGTTGGACGCAGCAACAAAGAGTTGCTGACTTACGTCATTCTTTGAGAGCGGGCAACTGGTCGCTGGTAGACTTAATTAAATGCGCATATTCCAATATTGCAAGGCTTCTCAGAAGACAACTTTTTTTTCTTTTTTTTTTTGGAAAGTTGCGCTTGAGGGTGTGATGAGTAGAGCTGTAACTGGAACACAGTAACGTCCGTTGGCCGCGTCAACCGTGAAATCGGTGGTCGGTGGTCTAGTGGTTAAGAGACTTGTCACCAATGCGAGAGGTCAGGGGTTCGAGTCCCACTCGGGGCAAAGAATTTTTCCTTATCGTTAGTGGCACCGTTCATTCGGGCCGATCGTCGGAGGTTCTCTTCGGGTACTCCGGCTTCCTCCCCTCTGGTTTGGAAATGTTCAGCCCACCAAATTTGAAAAATAAATGCAATTCTAAATTCCGAAATTTAAATAGCTGAGCTGACCCTTCGCACCACGTGATTGTAATGTGTTTATGTCCTGTGTGTGAGAGAGAATGCGTGTGATTCACGTGAGCGTGCATGTTGGGTTCAGTTCGCGGCGCTTTGAGCCGATTCATGAAATTGGGTAAAGCGCCCATACAATTATTATTATTATTATTATCATTATTATTATTATTATTAATGAGACGACCCGAAGAGTGACAGCAACAGAACAGCCGCCTCGCCTTTCGCTCTACAGTTAGCCGCCTGTTGACTCAGTATCAGCCTGAGATAGTCTGTAGCCGCGCAGTTGTCTGCATGGTACAATGTTTGATTATAATAACACATAGTTTGTTGTTGTTGTTGTTTTGTTAGAACGTTGCTCTCACCAATTCATATGGCCTAGGTTGTATCGACCATTTTCCTCCCGGTGGGAGGGGAATGGGGGCCCTGGTGAGATACCCTTAGATCTGGTAGGCGTTTCAGCAGTAGGATTGTAGATACCCCCCCCCCACCCCCTTCCTCTGTGGTTTGTAGCCAATGTAGGGCAAGGCGGACTTGTCCAATGGCATACAATGCCCACATCTCCTAGATCTAGGAAGCGCTCTCAGCTTTACTTACTTCCCCTACTTCCCCTACTTACTTCCCCTACTTTCAAATTGACCTGGCTGAGCGCATGTTTTCGGCTTTAGCGACGCCCTTGTTCCTACTCTGTCTGTCTGTCTGTCTCTGTCTGTCTGTCTCTGTCTGTCTGTCTGTCTCTCTCTCTCATTTTTTGCTCCTACTTAGATTACGGAACCAAATTGTACTGACGCCGCACTCACAGCACGGGTTTGATTTGCGAGACCAAAGGACAAAACCAGAAACATACACAGGCATATGTGCGGCTCTGGACGAATCCACTGAACCAAAACCGCGGAGAAGTTAGAGCACACAAACCCTCTTGTAACCGAAGACCTTCAAGTTTTAGGACAATTATGGTCACAAAGCTGTGGCAAGACCGCGAGTATTCTGCTAACCGGTCCTGCTAACGGGACAGAAAGCTGGGTAGCTATCGCTGGCCAGGACCGGAGCGGAGACCACGTCAATATTTGACTTCTGGGCAATCAATAGCCTGAAGTCCTACAGTGAAGTGGACATATACTATGATATAGGTAGGTCCCTCTCGGAGTACATGACCAAGAGTTGGCATGGGCGTGTGCGTACTTGTATGTATATTTGAATGTGTAATTGTCTGGAGAGCGGGAGAGATGTGTGTGTGTGTGTGTGTGTGTGTGTGGGGGGGGGGGGGGGGGGGTTATGTCCCATATTTATCTCATCTATATTTGCTGTCGTATGTTTATATCTTTGTACGATAAGCCAAAACCGCAGAATTAAAAAATAGTTGGTAGAAATTCCTGCATGTATTTTTGCTACAGTTTCCGTGTACAGGTTGTCCCAAAAACAAACAAAAAAACAAAAACAAAAACGGATGGACTACACAAATTAAGTACACTTTTTCTTTTAACGCCCGTCTTTATCATCATCCAGATTCGGCAGAAGTGACGTTAACCCCCCGTACAACCTGCAGACGTCTATTATATGTACTACTACTGCTACTACTACTACTACTTAGCTGACAGGGCGCATACTTACTCTGGTCTATGTTCTCTAGTTCTGTCTGAGCGCGCCCCAGGCTGTAGTGACAATGGTGAAGACTAGCTAAATGTTTTGGTCTGCACAGACCTGTTACAGAACGTGTGCATTGACATCAAACAGCAAACAACAAAGCCTTGATTGAGCCCCCAAAAGGGGGGTTACGCCAGTGTGTAGATTAGAAAGTGTTAGAGTGGTTCCCCTTGACCCGTTACCCACAACAGTAGCAAAGGGGAGGGTGTTACACTAGGCTTAGTTTAGCAAGAGCTGTTACAGGGACTGTGTCTACAAGTTTTGTAGGGATTCAGTGGCTTTGGCCGTGACCGGCTGGATTTTTTTTGGTGTGGAAATATTTGATGTCAAAGTTTGCAAGCTGTTAGAGTTAATGGTGAACACAAAATGTTTTACCGGGTATGGAGCCAGTAATCAAAGAAGGAGCTACCATACTGACTGTCAAAAGTCAAAACCCAAAAACGTTATTCCTGTAACCCTTTCCGGGGTGTAGAGGAAATACAGAAAATGAGAGCGAACATGAACGTTCTGAATATAGGAATTCATACACTGAACACACCAGATTTATTGTTACGTCATGACTTGTACGCCATGAGGACCAGTCTGTTTGTATTTTACTTTGTTTTCTTTAGTTTTCTACACACCTCCTTGATATAGTATAGTATAGTATAGTATAGTATAGTATAGTATAGTATAGTATAGTATAGTATAGTATCATGCTGCTCTTGTCGTGAGTTCGATCCCGGCTGGGGCCAAATATTTGTGCTGGCTTTTTCATCGTTGCCCCGTCTTTGATATCACCCTCTGTGGTGGAAAAAGACGTTAAACCCCCAAACACCCACCCACCCACCCGCTTTGTCCTCGGGATCCGGGAGCCTGGGTGGCCGAACGCTAGAGCGTTGGACTCTCATTTCTCGGGTCGTGAGTTCGAATCCCGGCTGCGGCCAAATATTTCTGCTGGTCTTTTTCTCGTTGCACCTTTACGTCGTGGAAAAGGACGTTAAACTCCCCCGGACCTATGAGCGTGGAGCAGTTAGAAAGTGTCCCTTTAAATGGATACTCGGTGTGCCTAGGACATGTGGGTTGATTTTATCTGATTTTATGAGAAAGTGGCTTTAATATATATATTGATGTAATCTTGTTCGGTTTCGTCTGGCAAGAGCTGCACCTTACTTGGGTTTTGTATGCCAGTGTTGTCAGGATAAGGAGTCTTCATTTTATGAAAGTTTTCTGTTTTTAGAAACTTGGCAACATAGATCACGTTGAGGCTTGCTTATTACATGCAGCTGTTCGAGCACGTGCGAAATTATCGTTTAAATCGCTCTGCCTCAAGATGAGTAACTCTTTTTTTTTTTTTAAATATCAGGATAATGCTGTAAATATTGCGTCAGTACCCCCCCCCCCCCCTTTTACCCCCCTCCCACCCACAACCAAACACACACAAGAAGAAAAACAAAAACGATGACAAAAGACGCATGTTCAGGAGGACTTCGTAAGCAGGACTTCGCTGGGCAGCTCAACCCATTTACATGTAAATTAGTCACATGAGGGGTACTGTTAGCTCATCGCAGCGCGTTATCCCGCTCGCAACCTCTGCCGTGTGAGCCTAAAAAGCATCGAAATGGGTTACACTGCTCAGCGAGGTTCGCCTTACGAAATGCTACTAAACATGCCTATTACAGCAAAACAAAACCTCAATGCTAACAGCTGTCTTATCTTTGTTTCTTTGTTTTCCCTCATAGTCATACGGAAAGTGGGTGTCAGGAGACAGCAATGTGTTAACTTAATGTCTCTGGGCCCGTATGTAAAACTCGAGGATAATTTAACCCACGGCTACGGGCCTAAACCCAGACTAGGACAAAAAGAAACCCCAAAATAAAATTAAATAGAAAAGGAAGCGAAGAAAGAAAGATAAAAATCCTTCTATATCTGTATTAGGCACCTTGCTGGAATGGACCCGCTTCCTGATTTAAAGCGACAACAACATGCAACAACAACAACAACAAACTAAAACAAAACAACAACAACAACAAAAACCCAGAAAATTTAACCCTAGAGCTAGTTTAGTTCGAGGTTAGACTCTAACCCGGGGCTAAACTCCCTAACCCTGACTTTTACATGCGGGCCCAGGACGCCCGTCAAGCACACAGCAACGCTGTGGAAAACGTGTAAACTTTTCACTCTGTGCGTGAGAATCAGTCACTTGGGTCACAATACAACACCTGAAACCATTGTGGCCTATAATCATCATCATCTTCTTCTTTTTCTTGTTAAGTAGTTGAAAGATTCATGAAACACACCTGAGTATTCTGTCGTATGTATCTGGATTTTACTTTCTAGCAGTTATAGGCTTTATTCAGGTAGTCGAGCATATGAAAGCATGACATGTAATTTTGCCATGAACATGTCAGACTGGTATTCTCACGCTGACTTGATATTATCTTACTTGTAGTTTAGTAGTTTGGGTTTTTTCATTTTATTGTTTTTTTTGTGTTTTGGCTTTTTTTTTCTTTTCTTTTTTTCTTTTTTTTTTTTGGGGGGGGGGGGCGGGATCTCCTGTCCATTCTTTTGTTACGGCAAGTTATAAACTGGCACGTGTGCTACAATTTCTAACGTTGAAAAATAAAGTCTTTGTCATTGTCGTTCGCCATTTACACCGTCAGGCCGGATAGTGAGATAAATGATGTCGGTTTTATTGGGTTTTTTTTTTTTGTTGTTGTTGTTTTGTTTTTTTGCCTAGGCTCGTCTCTGTTTCCATAGAGCTTGGATTGTAATGGAGTTTCTGCTGGCCATACTTCATGTTGTTCTTGAAGAGTACCGCATACTGAGCGGACATTTCGTAGCGGACTGAGGACCAGCTAGGCGGCGCTGATCAGTGGCTATTTTTGAGAGGATTTGTCGAGTCCCAGTCTGTTCAGGACTGGACCGTATAGGCTCGAGAAAAGTAGCAGACTATGTCCCTGTAAAAAATGCCCGATTACTGCCTATAAACGCGACAGTGAACGCACACAACTGAAGTCTTGTGCACCTGTGTTGGGGTGTATAATCTGTAGCCTATAGTCTGTGTATGGTCGGTAGAATCTGTAGTATTTCTAACACCCCGCGTAGCGCGGCTAAACCTCTCCCACGGTCTGAGGTCATGTTACATGTGCTAAGTCTGTACACGCGTGCTAAAAGTCTTCCCTGAGATCAATGGGGAGGTGGGGGTCGGGGGAGAACAACAACTTCACGTTCCTGGCTTGAACACTGACGGGGGGCTAGTCAAAACGGTTTGGGAGTGTTACCGGTGTTACATACAAATCAAACGTGTTAAGGGCAATTGCTGTGGTTTGTTTATTTCTTCTTTTATTTTTGTTGTTGTTGTTGTTTTTGTTTTTGTTGTTGTTGTTGTTGTGCTGTTGCTGTTGTTGTTGCTTTCTTTTCTGTCTTTCTTTCTTCCTTTTGTTTTTCTTTTTGGTTTGTATATTTCTTTGTGTTTTTGTTTTTTTGTGTGTGTGCATTTGGTTGTTTTCTTGTGGTTTTGGTGTGTGTGTGTGTGTGTGTGTGTGTGTGTGTGTGTGTGTGTGTGTGTGTGTGTGTGTGTGTGTGTGTGTGTGTGTGTTTTTCGAGGGGGGGGGGGGGTGAGGGGGTACGCGCACGCACGATGTGGACCATTGCGATGATTCGAACCCGATACCCCAGGATCCGCAAACCGGTGACCTTAACCACCAGGCCAAATCCTCTCAGAGCTATCGATTTCCTGACTGTCAATGTGTTGGCAGAGACTGTAATTATCGGAGTATCGGTTTTGTTGTGACACTCTGACAAATGCCGCCTTTCACGGGGCTGACTTTACGCCGCGGGAAAAAAACATGTGCGAGATTATTGTTGCAAAGAAAAGGGCTCTTTCACATACAATCATTCACCTTCTCTTTTTGGCAGTTTGATCCGATCTAACGTATGTGTGGTTTTTTTTTTTTTTTGGTTGTTGTCGTTGTTCTTTTTTGTTGTTGTCGTTGTTGTTGTTGTTGTGTGTGGTTGTTTTTGTTTGTTTGTGTGTTTGTTTTGGTGTGTGTGTGTGTGTGTGTGTGTGTGTGTGTGTGTGTGTGTGTGTGTGTGTGTGTGTGTGTGTCTCTCTCTCTCTCTCTCTCTCTGACTTACTTGTGTCTGAAAACGTATCTGTTCCGGCTGGCTTTGGACTAGGTCTGATTAAGCATGCGTGCCTGTATGTGTGTGTTTCAACGTTGTCTACTAATGTGTAACCGTATCGTCCTGTGAATCGGGTAGACGGGCCAGTCAAGCGGTAACTGGAGGCACGCTAGCCACGGCCAAAAAAAAAAAAAAAAAAAAAAACCCAACAAACAAACAAACAAAAACCATCTCGAGGTTTCTGGCGTGGTAAACCACTCCAACTAATCATGTAAGCTCTAAATGTCACGACTTTTGCTGAAAGGATACTGTGCAGGCCTCTTATATTACACCCAAAGATCCATTTCGGCAAGCTGATACCCAAACAAGCCACAAATCACACTTTTAATGACACAAACTACATCAGAATCGTGTTGATTACACCAGCTGCACATGCTTAAAGTGGCTGTATCTGCTAACCCTCTTGTAAAAGGTTGTCCGAAGGGAGACTTTCCTTACACACAGTTCATGAATGAGCGTGTCTGATATGATGGAATGCCGGATTCGACCCGACAACGCCCATTGTTCGAAACCACTCAGGGTCAAACATCATTCATTATGCATGCGCGAGAAAAGCGTTGAGCAGTAAAAGATCGACAAGATTGCCGGGTATATTGCCGCTACCCTTTCCAACTCACAGTTTACACATTCCCCGTATATTTGTTCGCGATCTAAGGGTATCGAATTCTTAGCTGTTTGTGGCGGCATTGTGTGGCAAGAATGTATTGTTTCGTTGACCGTCTTCTTTTGAAAAAAATGGTTTTGTATCAGAATACTTCTTACTATTTGCCTCGTCAATGTGTGGCTAAAGATGGCGTTGTCCTTATGAGCGTCTTCAAATTCTATTTGGATGTGTGTCATTGTGCTTCTGTGACAATAATTCATCGTCTCCTTGGCTTTTTTTTTTCCAACTGGTTTTGTCTTGGGTCACTTCTGCTGTTTGCCTGGGCAATGCGTGACTAAAGAATTCGTTCAGAGCGTCTTCCGATTCTATGCTGTCGTGCGTTACTGTATTTCTGTGCCTTCTTCATTGCCTGTTCGGTTGTCTTCGTTGAAAAAGTGGTTATGTCTCAGAATACTTCTTCCTCAGCAATGTGTGACTACAGAATGCGTTGTCCTTTTCAGCGTTCTCAAACTCTGTTTGGCTGTGTGTTATTGTACTTCTGTGACAATAATTCATCATCTCCTTGGCTGGTTTCTATTTTGAAAAACTGGTTTTGTCTTAGGGCACTCATGCTATTTGCCTGGGCAATGCGTGACTAAATAATTCATCGTCATTTTTGGGCGTCTTCCAATTCCATGCTGTCGTGCGTTACTGTTTTTTTGTGCCTTCTTCATTCCCTGTTTGGTTGTCCGTTGAAAAAGTGGTTTTGTCTCAAAATACTTCTTGATATTTGCTTCGGCGATGTGTGAACAAAGAATGCGTTGTTCCCTTGACAGTCTTCAAATTCTATTTGGCTGTGTGTTATTGTACTTATGTGACAAGAATTCATTGGCTGTTTTCCATTAAAAAAGTGGTTTTGTCGCGGGGCACTTCTGTTATTAGCCTGGGCAATGCGTGACTAAAAAATTCATTTTTTTTTTCGTCTTCCAGTTCTATTCGGTTGTGCGTGACTGTGCTTCTGTGCTTTCTTCATTGCCTGTTTGGTTGTCGTTGAAAAAGTGTTGTTTTTTTTCTCAGAAAACTTCTGCTGTTTGCTTCGGCGATGTGTGACAAAGAAATCGTTTTCCTTTTGAGCTTCTTCAAATTCTGTTTGGCTGTGTGTTATTGTACTTCTGTGACAAGAATTCAGTATTCCACTGAAAAAGTGGTTTTGTATCAGAGCACTTCTGCAGTTTGGCTGGGCAAAGTGTGACTAGGTGAATTCATTGTCCTTTTGAGCGTCTCTATGTGGCTGTGTGTTATTGTACATCTTTGACAAGAATTCATTGTCTTTTCCCTGTCTTATTGTACCTCTTTGACAAGAATTCATTGTCTTTTCCCTGTCTTATTGTACCTCTTTGACAAGAATTCATTGTCTTTTCCTGTCTTCTTAGTAACAAACGTGGTTTTGTGTCAGGTTATTTACGAGTGCTGTTTGGCCAGGCACTGTGCGACGAAACTATGCGTCTCCTTGAGTGCCTTCGATTTCAGTGTACTGGTGGTGCCCTTCTGCCACAATGAACCCAGTACTGTTTGTTTTTGTTTTTTGTATTTGTTGTCGTTGTCGTTGTTGTTTGAGGCCAACTAGTTGTGCTGGAAAAGGACGTTAATAAACGCCCAAACACCCACGCATACCTTCCACCCCCCCCCCCCCTCTGTTCTGAATGCTCTGCATAGTTCCAGTAAATCGGTTAGACGCGTGTTGTAGAGATCGCGAAAATTAAGCCACTGCATTTCGATGGAAATTTCTAGACCATCCCAGAACATGCTGGTGCAGTAACGTCAGTAGATTACGTCACCTTGGAAAGATTTCGAACTTGCCAGTAAGTTGAGGAATGTTCTAGATCTGACCTGTTTAGTATATAAGCAGCCCTGCACATTGTTCTGGGTTCTTCTTCTTTCATGAATTTGTTCTCCGCGCATCTTCTGTTAATAAAGTATTGGATTTGTATTCTGTTGTATCCCGTGTCTTCTCTGCGACGCCGAGTGCACGAAGAGACCGACATAGCAGGAGTAAAATACAACGACGCGAAAACAAATACGATACAGTTTCCTAGATGAAAATTAAAAACAAATCAAGGAATGGTGCAGTGCCACCATATTGCATCGCATACCACTTCCATCGTTCTCGCGTCGGTTTAACAGCGTGTTGACGAAGAAAAACAAAACCAACGCTTCTAAGCAGAGCAGTATAATCCGTTAATGTCCCTCTATACTGATATCTTTGATAGATAACACCCCTCGTAACCTGGAGTTAAGGAGCTGTTTGCATATCCCTCCACGTCCAAGGCTTTCTATAAACGTCTGTCCTACTTGCCTGCTGTATATATGAAGACCCCTGCTGTGCCTTCGGTTTGTGTTTTGTATCAGCAGGTGTCGAATTCAGTTTCTCCTTAGAATGACGTTATCTGGTCGTTTATCGGAATGGAATCTATCAGTTTCGTGCTGAATTTTAATAGCCTGCCGTTGGTATGCGAGGGCATAGCACCCACACTGCTTACAGCGGCATATTATGGTTGAGTGGAGTCGTCTATTCTGTTCCCCAGGAACACTTGTTGCGTCGTTGCCACGCCTTTGGTATGGCAAGCACGCTGTTTTCAATTGGCGACTCCACTTGGCAAGACCCGAGACCAAAACCCCGCCACCTTTACTCTGCCGGCCGTGTGTTGGCAAAACACAGTACGTCCATGACGTCATTGTATGGGAAAAGGGTGTGATTTCAAGATGAAAGACATTGACGTAACGGTCTTTTTCCTCAAATGACGTCAATGGGCATACTGCTTTCTTAATTTCCATGTTCCAGGCACATCAAACTGCACGTGCTCCCCTCGTTGTAGTGTCTGGCCAGAAAAGTTGCCACACCATACCTATGTTTTGTGCTCATAATGTCGCGGGACGCGATTGGCTGAATTCCGTTCGCTCGACAGGGGTGGAGTCGTCCATTCTGAGGTCTGAAACGTACGAATGTCGTAGAGGTTTGCATCTTTTTTTTTTCGGTGCAACGCAGATTTGAGAATGGAAGAGAGAGAGAGAGAGAGAGAGAGAGAGAGAGGGAGAGAGAGAGAGATGATGATGATGATGATGAAACGTTTTTTATTCAGGATAAAGCATTTAGGCATTACTGCCTGTCTTACAAGCTGTCCTGCTAGTCTACGTTAAAGGGTAAAAAGACAACATCAAAACAAGGGGGAAAAAGGGGGGGGGGGGAGAGAAAAAAAGACAAACAAAAGTATTAACTATCTAAAAGAAATGAAGAAGAGAAAAGTAGACATGATAAACAATCAAAATACACGTGGCATTTGTCGATGATATTGGCTGTATGCCAAGTAAGAACTTCAAAGTCGTCACTAACATTCGAAAACATGCATATAACACATTTCTACCTACATGGTCAGATGAGCGTGTCGTGTAGAATTTGTTTGAAGTCAGTGAATTTGGAAATGTTTTGGATACTTAGTGGTAAAGAGTTCCATATGGATGCCCCTGAGAAAGACAGGCTACATTTGTAGATATCAACCCTTGGACGAGGCACTGGGAGCAGACTGTTCCTTGTGTTGTGTTGTTTATCGTGTTTGAAATTAAACAGTTGATGAAGATATGTTGGGGCTTTGCAGAGAGAGAGAGAGAGAGAGAGAGAGAGAGAGAATTTGAGAATGGAAAAGAGAGAGAGAGAGAGATTTGAGAATAGAGAGAGAGAGAGAGATTTGAGAATGGAAGAGAGAGAAAGAGAGAGAGAGAGAGAGAGAGAGAGAGAGAATGGAATAGAGAGAGAGAGAGAGAGAGAGAGAGAGAGATTTGAGAATGGAAAAGAGAGAGAGAGATATTTGAGAATGGAGAGAGAGAGAGAGATTTGAGAATGGAAAAGAGAGAGAGAGAGAGATTTGAGAATGGAGAGAGAGAGAGAGAGAGAGAGAGAGAGAGAGTTGAGAATGGAATAGAGAGAGAGAGAGAGAACAACACGCTGTGCTACTAATAACGGCTTTAGTATCGGAGAGCGGCCGTCGTGAAAAGCACAACTACCTTCAGACATGTACGCGGTGTTAACACGCGTGTGCAGGTAATGGTTCGATTGGTCCCGCTCTGCACGTTACTGCTAGTCTGTCCTTCTGCAGCATTCCATCGAAACTTCCCGCGGTGCGATACTAAGTCATGTCCCCCCGATCATCCTGATTGACAGGAAATCAAACACACGTTCACACTCTACTTTGTCTCAACGAGCGTTCAGCGGGCTTGACAGCCGCTCGCACGGTGGAACCTGTCTGAATGACTGGGCGGGACGACATTATGAGCTATAGGGGAACTAAGTTCTCTCTGTCTTTTGAGTTTTGTCCCCTAGATCATGATGACCTTAATATGTGTGTGTGTGTGTGTGTGTGTGTGTGTGTGTGTGTGTGTGTGTGTGTGTGTGCGTGCGAAGTTGGAGGGGGGGGGGATGGGGGTGGTGGTTGACTGCCGCACAGGTGCACGCACAGACCGAGTTACTTGTCTTTTAGTGGCCTACCCTCCACCCGCCACCCCGGTTTTATACGGGTAGTTGAGCCGTTGCCAGAGCGTTGGTCTGTCAAAACTCGGGTCGTGAGAATCCCAACTTGGAGCCCAAAATATTTATGCTGTCGTTTTTTTTCTTGTGCACAAAGCAGACTGTGAGTTTTCTGCGTTTTCCATTGATCTCTTGTACGACCTTGAAAAGCAGATCACCTGCCCTTCACTCTACATTTCACCCGCAGTCGCGCGAACTTTTCTCCATTGTCCTTTTCAAAAAGACTTCGGCAGAAATGTATTTGTGCTAATACAGTAAGTATGCAGCTATTGCCTGTCGGCCAGTCAAGCGAATCTACAGACCTTTTCTCTGCATGTCTGATTTGAAGCTTTGCTTGTTCACCTCTCTCGCGCCCAGTCTATTGAAGTGAAACTGTCGCCGGTTTTGAAAGGGAACGGGGAGGGCTGGAGTTCATACCTAACACTCCACCGCCCTTAATCTATTCTAAATAGTTTCTCTTTAAGGCGTTCAGCGTAATGTGGTCTACTTGACGGCAGCCATTGTGGAAATTGCAAAGCCTTTGAAGATCAAGCAAGCGCTGTCCCCTATCCAGGCATTGTTATGGGGCGGAATTTCTAGTGCGCTTGTTGGGTGCAGCCAGAAAGTGTTCACTTACTCGTAGAAAGAAAACCTCGGTACGGATTGTGCCTAGATGTTTTTGTTAACAGCCAATTCAATGTAGTTAGTATTCGAGGCCTTGTGTTTGAGGCTTGGAATGTGCATAGATATGTGCAGAGTTGAAGCGGTGGTTTGCCCGAATTTCCCCCAATGTCAGAGTGGTGTGTGTGTGTGTGTGTGTGTGTGTGTGTGTGTGTGTGTGTGTGTGTGTGTGTGTGTTTGCATGCGTGTGTGCGTCCGCGTGTGTGTGTGTGTGTGTGTGTGTGTGTGTGTGTGTGTGTGTGTGTGTGTGTGCGCGCGCGCGTTTGCATGCGTGCGTGTGTGCGTCCGTGTGTGTGTGTGTGTATGTGTGTGTGTGTGTGTGTGTGTGTGTGTGTGTGTGTGCGCGCGCGCGCGCGTTTGCATGCGTGCGTGCGTGCGTGCGTGTGTGCGTCGGTGTGTGTGTGTGTGTGTGTGTGTGTGTGTGTGTGTGTGTGTGTGTGTGTGTGTGTGTGTGTGTGTGTGTGTGTGTGTCCCCCAAGGACAGTTTGCTCAGCATGACATATCATCATAAACCACTACAACGTTAACGATGTCACGTACGAGTTAAACATGTTAATGCCATCCTTGCTAAGCCAACTTATGTCTGGGAACAGTTTCGCTCATGACTGCGCCTGTACGCTCGAAATACTCCATCTTGATGATTAGTACAGCTCTTAATGCGATACAATGATGTTTACACTTTGCGCGAGTGGTCGAACTTTCAAATTCTACGACTCTTGTTACACTACTGGAGCGCTCAGTCTGGTCGCCGCGCCATCGAGTACGGCTTCTGTTGGCTCAGTGCCGGCATTACAGACGCTGTCACTGTCCAGGTGTCTAAGTGGTGTGATGATAGATACCACGAAAACAGCTCAGAACGATCTGTGAGTATACAAATCGTAACATTTAAATTATCTCCTTTAATTTAACAGCTTATTCTCTGACATTTCTCTGTCAACAAGCCTGTTCCATTCGTCGCTCACAACTGATAACAATCCAGCCATAGTTTATCCACAAAACAATAGAAGAGCTGACTGCCCGTTTCAACATTCAGAGATGAAACTTGTGGAGAAGTCGGTGACTTTCAATTACCGTGAACGACAGACTGGCCGTGACCGCCGTGAAGGGAATTCAAGGACGGGGCATGGTGATAAATATTTAAACAAGTTGATTATGTAGCCCGTTCGTCCGTTCATGCGAATGAATCAGTGTGTTTGCAGGTTATGAAATGTTGAACTTTCTAGCATTTCCTTTCTTTCTTTATATTATTTTGCTGCCCCCAACTCTTTTCTTGTTCCTCCCAGATTATGGATGGAATCCACGGAGGGCTTTGAAGCTGTGGCAGTTTTTAGTAAGCATGATGGTGGAGATGAGGATGATGGTATGATGATGCTATGGAGGGCCGTGTGGGCTGGGACTGTGGAACAGGGCCGCATTCCACGCAGCCTGTCAGAATATCGAGACCTTAACCAGGCCCAGGAACTATTCAGGCAGGATTCTCTGTCTTGACATCGCACCTGTGTAAGAGGGACACCTGTCCAAGGCGGACAATTTGACTCAGCCGCTTGGGTGTCCGCCTTAAACAGGTTTCACTGTAATAATTCTTCTGGCTCATTGCCCGCCCGTAAGACGCAGAACCGGTACATGTATCGAAAGTGGTGCGAAGCTGTAGACCGCTGAAACAGTTCAGAAATGATTTGTTAGAGCAGATATATCATAAACCGTGCCTTTAATTTAACCCAACCATGGCCACAGTCGAGTTTCGTATCTTGATGTGTCCTCGTGCCAGGTGGTGCACGGGACTGACAAAGGGTTAATTTACCAAACGTGACGGACAGAGGGATTAGGGCCGCTGGCATCGTCACCTGGTGAAACCTCCGCTCTCCATATCTAGGTTGGCTGGTGATACAGGAATTGTAAGCAGTGAAAATCCATTGGCGTTCGTGCATGCGATACAGAGCTCAAGGAATTGGTTTATATTACAATTGGTATTGGGGTTGGTATTTGTGGTGTCTGTGTTTCATGGGTCACATTACACTCTCAGTAAGAGAAATTTTGGCTAGGCCACACTACTGAAAACCTACGAATTGATTCCTCCATGTGCAAACTCCGGTTGCAATTCCGGGGAAAAAATACAATACTTAAAAAAAAATCCTCCATGTGTTTTTTTTTTTTTTTTTCTGTCCCAACTCTTCGCCAGCTTCAGGTCATGGGGTGGAAACCACGGAGGGCTCGGAAGCTTGGGCAATTTTTATTATGCATGAGGATGAAGGTACGATGATGGTATGGAGGTCCATGTGGTTTGAGACTGCGTGACAGGACCGCATTCCACGCTCCCTGCCATAAATATCCCGGGGGAAAAAAAAAAAAAATCTCGCTTGCCTCGGCTGGGACTCGAACCCAGGTCTCCCGGTCCATAGTCCGAGGTGCTAACTACTACACTACGGGGGCTGGTTAACAGGAATATTTAGTAGGACTTCGTAAGGAGGACTTCGATGAGCAGTGAAACCCATTTACATAGGATACCAGCAGCTAATAACAGCGCGCTCGCCGCTCGCGGTCTCTGCCGTGTGAGCCTAATTTCCATGGAAATGGGTTACGTTGCTCAGTGAAGTCCTCCTTACGAAGTCCTCCTTGCGAAGTCCTCCTTACGAAGTCCTCCTTACGTAGTCCTACTAAACATGCCTAAATTCCTCCAAGTTCTTTCCCCCTTCACATGTTTCATGCACTCGCCTACTGGATCAACCCGCCTGCGACATAGAAACACACACACACACATACTGGTTCTCAACAAGCCTCTTGAGACACGACTGCCGGGATAAGCACTATATTGTGCGTGCCTAGTGACAGAGAATCACTGCCGACAACAGTTGCTCGGTAGCGGCTCTTTGTAAATCACTCACCGAAACCCTGGGCTACTTGTGAAAGATTTTAGGGCAAAGAGAAAACTGTTTGTGGTTCCGGTTGCTGTGTAGACTTTTTTTTTATCGTCGACTCTAAGCTCAAACTGTTGATTTGCCTGTTAAGATTAAGCGGTCAAATAAAAACCAAAGGGCGGGTGGGTGTTTGGGGGTGTAACGTCCTTTTCCACCACATAGGGTGATATCAAAGACGGGTCAACGATTAAAAAGCCAGCACAAATATTTGGCCCCAGCCGGGATCGAACTCAGGACCCGAGCGTTAGTGGTCCAACGCTCTACCATTCGACCACCCCAGCTCCCCAAAAACCAAAGGAAAGCAAGGCAAAGCAACACATTAACACCAAGTAGTACACCAACAGCAACAACAACAACAACAACAACAACAACAACAGAGACAAATGAAAGCAACAGTTGTGCAGTAATGCTTCACGCGTTTTATTTTCAGCTCGGTTTCCTTCACTGAGCTTAAACGAATCAGATTATATGCTCAGAGGCCCAACCTTTAGACTGTAAACAATCCAACAATAGCAACAAGGACGACGACGACAACACCATTAACAACATTAATATCAACATTATCATCTGCAACACCAACAATAACAAAATCAACATCATCAACATCGACATGAACATCATCAACAACAATAACATCAACATCAGCATGAACAGCATCAACAACAATAACAGCAACATCATCATCAACATCATCACCAAGAACAACAGCAACATTAGCAACATCATCAACAACAACATCAACAACAGCAACATCAACATAAATATCAACAACAATATCAACATCAATAGCAACAACAACCGCAGGACAATGTCGATCCATTGTCCTTAATTTCTCCCGAACCGCAACCGAAACACTGGGTATTTCTGGTTCTGGCCTAAGTGCCTCTGTCTCTAATAAAGGACGCCAAAGAATTTCAACTGTATTCATACTGAATCATCCTAAAGCTGCTTGTATTGAATCGAGTGTTCTTGCAGATTGAAAATGATAAAGAACAAGGGGCGAGTGCACGTATGGGACGTTATCGCGAGCTTGAGTCTGAAAGACAACTGTGATTTAGGGAAGTGCGTTTCGCCAAGGTTTTTCACGCGTTCGTGTTCTGACATACGTGATCTTGAAATGCACTATCTGCGTTAATAAGGTGTTTTTTTCTGACATGTTTTATCGGTTGAATCGTGCACGCGTGTGTATGTGTGCTTCAAAACTCGTTAAGTGTTCTAGGATTCGTAAAATAACAATTACAAAAAAGAACTGGGTTTAGGGTAAGAACTCACACAACAGTCGTGCCGTTGTAGCGAGCAGCGGACTAGACAGCTGTCATTTGCCGCTTGTCGAAGAAGATTGGGTCTTGCGAAAATTGGGGTAATAGAGGGGTGTGTGTGTGTGTGTGTGTGTGTGTGTGTGTGTGTGTGTGTGTGTGTGTGTGTGTGTGTGTGTGTGTGTGTGTGTGCGTGCGTGCGTGCGTGCGTGTGCGTGTGTGTGTGTGTGTGAGAGAGAGGGGGGGGGGGGGGGGGGGCTGGGGGGACTGTGAGTTCAACATCCTTTTCGCCCACGTAAGATGATATCAAAGACGGAGCAACGAGATTTAGGCCAGCATGAATATTTTGCACCCCCGCCGGCCGGGATTCGAACTCACGACCCGAGCATTGAAAGTCTAATGCTCGAAACTATTCGGCTATCCCGGCTCCCGGGAGGGAGGGAGGGGAGAGGTGGCGATGATCGGGAGTCCTGACTGTTGGCTGATACGCGTTGTTGTTGTTGTTGCTGTTGTTGACTAGTGGAAAATTGACTGTTAATTTCTAAAGCGATGTTTTGCGTGAGAGAGGAGGGTTTCAGAACACTCGGTACCACGGAGGTATGACCGATCAGTAAATCTACGTTTTGGCGAATATAGTAGCAACAATGACCTACAGAAGGCTGTAATTTTGCAGGGGTCGTGATGGCATCGTGGATCTGTCGTTGTAAGCAAACAATATATCCATGTGCCAACTTGACAACGTTAACAGTAATTAATGTCCCTTGAATTTTCAGAGAATTCACGTTCACTCTTATTTTCAGTATTTCCTCCACACCCCAGGGCCCGCATGTAAAAGTCGGGGTTAGGGAGTTTAGCCCCTGGTTAAAATCTAACCTCAAACTAAACTAGCTCTAGGCTTAAATTTTCTGGTTTTTGTTTTGTTTTGTTTTGTTTTGTTTTGTTTTGTTTTGGTTTGGTTTGGTTTGGGTTTTTTTTGTTGTTTTTTTTTTAATCAGGAAGCAGGTCCATTCCAGCAAGGTGCCTATGCCGTTATAGAAGGATTTTTTGTCTTTCTTCCTTCGCTTCCTTTTTTATTTGATTTTGTTTGGGCTTTCTTTCATCCTAGTCTGGGTTAGGCCCGTAGCCGTGGGTTAAATTAACCTCGAGTTTTACATACGGGCCCAGAAGGGGGCTACGGGGAGGGACCCAAACTTTTCTCACTTTTGACTTTGACTTTGTGTGCAGGTGTCCGCATGTAGCCATGCCGGGCCGGATGAACGGACTGGAGGCGGACGGGGAGTGGAGCGACGCTTCTGACGATGCTGTAAAGTCAGGATCCGCTACAGGTGCGTTTGTCAGACTGTCCCGTGTTTTAGGAAACCCGTGTCGCGTGTTGGTCTGTGTGTTATTCTGCCGCGCCATTCTGCAGGCTGTCTGCTGGGCCGATATTTCACTGTTGTATGGCAGCGTTTAACTGTAACATTGTAAACACTGTGGACTGGTCTGGCACAGAGGTGTGTGTGTGTGTGTGTGCGTGTGTGTGTGTGTGTGTGTGTGTGTGTGTGTGTGTGTGTGTGTGTGTGTGTGTGTGTGTGTGTGTGTGTGTGTATGTGTGTTGAAGTATTGGGGTTGAGCGGTGGTCTAATAAGTAACGCGACTTAGCCGCTGCGCTACTGAACGGCCGTCACCAATGCCACGGCGATGAAGCGTGAGTTCGAGCCCAGGTCGAGCTTGTGATACTTATGTGATACCGGTTTTTCCTAGCTACCAGGCTGCTCATGGGGGGGGGGGGGGTCTCCGGATTATCCAGCCCTCCTGCCCCAACCAAAAAAAAACAATACAAACAAAAAAAAAAACAAAAAAAAAACAACAACAAAAAAAAAACAGGATAGGTAGGTTGGATGGCGCTGCACCGCGGCGACGCGCAACCCCCGGGCGTAGCAGCCCGCATTTCCCGAAAAGGACAATAAAGTAGGTTTGAATCCCTTAGCATCCAGAACGGGAGAGTCCCCCCCCCCCCTCATCGTTGCTGGAGATGAGCGTACAGATTTCAAGTGACACCTACGGGTACAAGAGTTTTGTGTTGTCGACGTTGTTGTTGTTGTTTCATTTCATTATTTTTTTCTAGACGCGTCACGTGGTGATATGGACGACACATCGTCAAGGCTGGCGGGCAGCAAGTTATCGCTGTCGTCCTTTACCGGATCCTCGCTGACGAAGCGGGACCCCGTGCACTCCATACTGGACAAGATAGACGCGGAGCTGGCCGCCATGTCATCACCATCTCCACAGGTAGAGCGTCTGGACCATCAGTCAATCAGTTACAGCAGACACCCTTACATTAGTCATGATGTCCCTCTCCTGTAAGGGGAGCCGGGGTGGTCGAATGGTAGAGCGTTGGACTTCTAATGCTCGGGCCGTGAGTTCGATCCCGGCTGGGGCCAAATATTTGTGCTGGCTTTTTCATCGTTACCCCGTCTTTGATATCACCCTATGTGGTGGAAAAGGACGTTAAACCCCCAAACACCCACCCACCCACACTCTCCTGTAATCTAGGGTCATGGATCCACCCATAGGAAAAACAAAACAAAAACATCAACACCTTAATATCTCTGTGGTGGCTGGAGCAATATTTATATAATGATTGGACACAATTGACGGTGAATAACGCTCCATGAAAATATACACTTTAGCCCTACAAGCTACAGTGCGTGCGTGTCTCAGTGGAAAATGTCCAACGCTAACACTGCGAGGTGAGGTTCGCTGTGAGCACAAGGGGATACCTTTCTAACTTCAGTCAAGCTCAGCTAGTAGATCTAAACATCATCGTACAGCTTAGGTACTCTGCCATTTTTCTTATCATTAGCCTGACGTTTTCCTGTGCTTAGCCACCACAGAAAAGATGTAGCCACCAAAAAGTTTGTTCGCTTGGATCCGTAAAACAGGATGTGACTTCCCCGATCACTCATGGGTTACCCGACCTACCCTTACATATAACACATATAACTAAGCAGTATATATACTGAGATCGCAAACCAGAGGCCGGAGTACTTGTACTTATGTCATGTGCTCAGAAACTTTTAAGGTTTTTTCCCCTTTAATAATGCTTTTATAAAATGGGAAGGTGGGGGGGGGGGGGGGAGGGGGGGGGGATTCAACGTCCTTTTCCATGTAAGGGTGATATCAAACTACGGGGCAACGAGGAAAAAGCCAGCACAAACATTTGGCTTTCAGTCAGGACTCGAACTTACCACCCGAGCATTGAAAGTCCAACGTTCTACCGCTGGACTATCCCAGCCCACCGCTTGTACAATCAGACCGCTGTCACGGGAGACTCAGTTTGCGTGCCCGGTCCGAGCAGGAATTTGGTGTGAGATTTCTACTCACTAAATCGAGTCAAAATCATGTGCAGACTCGCTTTCGGTGCCTGTTTCGGCCCGTGCACACACGCATGCACGCACCATCAAGTGTGCACGATAAAGATCCCAATTCCATCATTCGAAAAAGAGTAGGCCGAAATGGCCGGTGGGTTGGACACACAAACACACGCATGCAGGGGAAAAAAAATAGGTGGCGCCGGTTCGTGGCGACGCGCTTCCCCCGGGGGAAGCAGCCCGCATTTCCCCTACTACGGTAGCGGGACGAAGAAGAACTCCAATCCAAAATAAGAAAGTTCACAGATTTAGATTTTGCGCTTGGGTTTTTCGCTGACACTTTTTGACACTTTTGGAGTTGCTTGTCCTGAGAGTTGTTGCAAGAACACGGAGATGTCACCAAAGCAGTTCACAACGAAATCAATCCCCTACTTTGACTACAACAAACTGAGGTGCATGATTCTTATGCTCATGTCCTACTTACTCTAGCCTTGGAGAAAAACATACCTGGCCGGTGTTTTTAAAGATAAGTCTGGTAATTTTCTGGAGTCTCTTTTAGCCAATCAAAATGAAGTAGTTGTTAAAAAGTCAGCTATGTACAGATACCATGCTCTTCTCTTGGGACAATCTTCGGTATATGAGTGGGGTTTATAACACATTGTCTGTTTCCATGTGGTTCCCTAATGTTCGTGTTGATACATGTGTCGTAATTCTCGCATATATCTTTGCGTGCGTCCCTTGTGAACGGGCTGGAGGCCTAACACAATAAAATCCATTCATTTATTTATTTATTTCTCGGTTCATCTTCAGGCGTCACCCCCAGCGGGCAGATTGTCCACAACTCGAAGAACGAAGTCTTCGTTGCCGCCACTGCTTCCCAAAGCGGACAGAACACACGCAGGTAAACTTTCACAACGACGTGAAGGGCCGTGACGAAGACAAGATGTTGTTTCTTTAACTTTCCAGACGAGTGTGAGTGTTGAAGACGACGACGACGACGATGACGACGACGACGATGATGATTATGATGATGATGATGATGAATACTTGATAAAGCCGACGGCTCCACCCAAACTAACTGCTCACGGCGCTTAGGCGAGAGGTTTTGAGAAGATGGCGGGGAGGAGGATGGGGGGGGGGGGGGGGAGAACAAACACCGACCCCGCCCAAAACAAAAACCAAAAAAGAATAACAAACAAGCTTACAAACAAACAAATAACAGATGCCGAGATGGTTAGTGGTGCGGTGCGCTGAAGAGATGGGTGTCACAAGAATCGGGCGTAGCAACGCCACCATAACTCTTAAAAGCCAATGTAAAAATCGCAGTTCTTCAGATCACTAGAAGCCATTTGAAGTCACTATTACGCAATCTACAGCGGTTTCGCGCCTGACGGGAAGGCCCACGCCTTTGGTAACAGTGGCTTGAAGTGGCTCCTACTGGCTTGAAGTGGCTTGTTCTTTCTAACCAGTCTTATCATATATAGCGGGCAGGGAGTGGTTGGGCTCTCAAGAGTTCTCGTTGTTTGTGGCAGGCAAAGGTCCTGGAGGACAGCCCCAGGGAGCATCAGACGCTGATCAACAACAACAGCAACACATTTCCGGGTCAGCAGAGATCTACACAGACGCCGCCCTCACCGACAATCCTACAGATGGTACGTTCTTCTCCCTGAAGCATCCATCCTCTTCACCTTGTCCCGAACGCTGACTCGTTGTCACTGACTCGTCCTAACCGAGGCTGTTTACACCCGGACCCGGGTTCGTGCGTTTACATTTAGCCCCCCCCCCCCCCCCCCCCCCCCCCCCACCCGACGTTCAACACTGCTACGGACCAGGGTTAAACCCGGGGTCCGGAGCCAACTCACATTTCATGCCTAAACATGCTGCTGGCGTCATGAGATGCTTTCGTCAAGGCATGACGGCGAGCATGACGTAAGTTCTCTTACGTCATTGTCAGGGTTGTAGACTTGCACTAGTTTACACTAGTAAACGCTATTGACCTCCAACCCGAGTCGAGGTGAACTCCGGTTGCACCGGGGTTGTAGTGTACACAGCCTCTCTGATTCGTTCGCCTCGTCCTCCTCACCAGCTCAGCCTCGTTTGCTTGTTTTCTCACTTTGTCCTCCTCGTCGACTCGTCCTACGCAATGACTTGTTCTCCGCGCTGACTCGTGTTTCTCATTGACTCGTCTTCCTCCCTGATTGTCCTCATCAATGACTCGTCTTCCTCACTGATTGTCCTCACCACTGACTCGTCTTCCTTACTTATTGTCCTCATCACCGACTCGTCTTCCTCACTGAGTGTTCTCATCACTGACTTGTCTTCCTCACTGATTGTTCTCATCACTGACTCGTCTTTCTCACTGAATGTCCTCATCACCGACTCGTCTTCCTCACTGATTGTCCTCATCACCAACTCGTCTTCCTCACTGACTGTCCTCATCACTGACTCGTCTTCCTCACTGACTGTCCTCATCACTGACTCGTCTTCCTCACTGATTGTCCTGATCACTAACTCGTCCTCCTCACTGACTCGTACTTCTTGTTCAAGAGTGAAAATATTGCCTGGAGACAAAATAAACATTAAACACGAAGAAGCTGTTTTGTCGATCTAACTGCACTGCCATATTTTTAAACAGTAAATTTGGAAACAGAAGCCCTTAATTAATCAGATGGACACACTTTTCCGTTTCTATGGCGATTATATTCTGTTATATATTTCAGATGACGTGGCAGCCCAGCAGGCGGCCGAGGACTTCCTGAGTGACCTTGACTCCGTGGTGGCTCAGCAGATAGACGACAGATTCAAGGAAATAATGCTCAAAAAGAAAGGTGCACACCGTTTCCTCTGTTTTCTGGTATAAATACGTATACTAATTCTGATATACATGAGACGTTTGTGGTCAGAACTAAAGTCTGTGACTTATTTCTTTCTTCCAGTTTATTTAGGATTGATCTAAATCAATTAATTTGTTGGTCTAATGACAAAATAATTGTTTCATGGAAAACCAGAGTAGTTGAGTTGATATAACGATGGACTCTGCGTGCTAGGGTCGTGGGTTCGATTCCTTGCTGGGAGGGAAAACAACCCAAACAAACCCCAACAACAACAACAACACCCTTCCCCCTCCCCCCCCCCCAAACAAACAAACAAAACCGAAAAAAAAAAGAAGCAAAAACAAACAACCAAAATGACAAACAACAACAACAGCAACAACAACAACAACAAACAAACAAACAAGAAACCGAAAAAGTGTGCTGGTGTCATCCGTACCTGATTACTTAAGGCGTTAAACCCCGTTCCAATTAATCAGCCAGTCAACCAACCCGGCAACCACCCTTGCAGATAACCAACCAACCAACCAACCAACCAGTTAACCAAACAAACCAACCAACCTCAAAACCAACCACTGAACCAGTCGTACTTCTCTTGCAGTGAAACCAAGCGCTACCTCTCTTCTGCCAAGACCAGCGAATACCCCCACCCCCGTCCTCGCCCCCGGCCCCACCGCCCCTCAGCACGACTCCACCCTCTCCCCATTCCCCAGGACTACCGCGGGCTACGGCACCGACAACGACTCGGTCAAGACGGAAGACTTCGAGAGTCGCTTCCAGAGCCTGCTGGTCATGTCGGACGGAAGTACAATGGGAGGGGAGTCTGGCAACAAGAAGTCAAGGCCGCGAAGACCCTACAACAGCAGCATCCCCACCAGTAGCACAACAGCGACCGCCGCAGCCGCCAGCAAGCCCGGATGGAGGTCCGCCTCACCGGCGAAGAAGTCCACGTCCATTTTGAAAACGCCTGCTGGTGGTGATGGGAAGGACAAGGGAGGTAAGTTGTTTGTGGGCTGTGAGTAGGTGAGTAGGTGGACTTTGTAAGATTAAGATTCTGCTGATAGTTAAAGCGAAGCTGCGGGTTTTGTTTTGTTTTGTT
Source organism: Batillaria attramentaria (assembly GCA_018292915.2). Classification (NCBI taxonomy): domain Eukaryota; kingdom Metazoa; phylum Mollusca; class Gastropoda; family Batillariidae; genus Batillaria; species Batillaria attramentaria. Next base: position 273,017 of record JACVVK020000530.1, on the reverse strand, counting down.
TTGTTTTGTTTTGTTTTGCTTTGTTTTGTTTTGTTTTGCTTTGTTTTGTTTTGTGTAATATGCGTGCTGATCTTTTTTTCTCGTTGCCCCGTCTTTGATATCACCCATTCGTGGTGGAAAAGGACGTTATTTAACTCTCTCTCTCTCTCTCTCTCTCTCTCACACACACACACACACACACACACACACGCACACACGCACGCACGCACGCACGCACGCACGCACGCACGCACGCACGCACACACACACACACACCTTTCTTTGTGTGGTAGACAAATTCACAAAAACTGACAAAAACCGTCTATATACTTTCTTTCTTTGGAAAACAACTATCTGTACATTTTTGTTTTCTCTTTGAAGTGTTGTTGTCCCAATGGTATGCGTTTACAGCTGCAGACGGTTTTCGATTTGCGCTTTTGCAAAAATGTTTTTCTGCCGTGCTCGTCAGGAAAAACGTGAATAATAGAGAATGTTTGCTTGGGAGATCAATAACCTTATACTATTTTGTTTTGTCGCTAAGCACATCAGACGACTCTGACAAACATTTTAGCCCTGGGTCTCGCAAGACTGAAGGATCGATAAAATAAAGAATAGTGATGTAGCAAGAGATAGAAAGGAAAGATAGGATATATCGGATTATATTGATGAGCTAGAACTAGCAGAGGTTTCAAAGAATGGCATCAGAGGGAATCAGTGAGTGGAGAGGTTGGGTACGGGCAGGGCGTTCAGCTTAAAGGGGTTAACGCTACCATCGTTGCGCTCACAGATGGCTCTCTTTTGTTTTTTCGTGGTATCTATCATCACACCACTTAGACACCTGGACAGTGACAGCGTCTGTAATGCTGGCACTGAGCCAACAGAAGCGTACTCGATGACGCGGCGACCACACTGAGCGATTCAGTAGTGTAACAAGATTCGTAGAACTTGAATGTTTGACTGCTCGCGCAAAGTGTAAACAACATTGTATCGCATTAAGAGCTGTACTACTCATCAAGATAGAGTATTTCGTGGTACTGGTGCATTCACGAGCGAAAAATGTTCCAAAACATAAGTTGGCGTAACAAATATTGAATCAGCCCGGTTCAGCAAAATAATTATTGAATGTATTGTCCGTGCGTGCGTGCCTGTGTGTGTGTGTGTGTGTGTGTGTGTGTGTGTGTGTGTGTGTGTGTGTGTGTGTGTGTGTGTGTGTGTGTGTGTGTGTGTGTGCGTGCGCGTGCGTGTGCGTGTGTGTGCGTGTGTGTGTGTGTGTGCGTGCGTGCGTGCTTGCGTGCGTGCGTGCGTGCGTGCGTGTGTGTGTGTGTGTGTGTGTGTGTGTGTGTGGTGTGTGTGTGCGTGTGCGTGTGCGTGTGTGTGGTGTGTGTGTGTGTGTGTGTGTGTGTGTGTGTGTGTGTGTGTGTGTGTGTGTGTGTGTGTGTGTGTGTGTGTGTGTTTCAGCAGCAGACAAGCCTCCCACTAACAGCCCAGGCGTTCGACTCAACGGTCTGAACAGAGTGTTTCATCACAACATGAAGTCACTTGGTATAATTATATATAATATAGTTTGTCTGAGATGCCATTAACCGCCCCCGCCCCTCCATCCCCTATCCCCCCACCCCACCCCACATACACATTCAATTTCAGTCCATATCTCTTAATAGCCTACCCAAAAAAATCGCAGTTTTACATGAAATTTTTAGAGCACTAAAAGCCAGTTGAAGCCACTACTACGCAATCGGCAGCAGTCTCGCTTCCAGCGGGAAGGCCTACGGTTTGCGTAATTTAGCGGCTTGAAGTGGCTCCTACTGGTGTGCAGTGGCGTGTTCTTGTTAATAAGTATTATCATATAGCGGGCGGGGGGGTGGGGGGGGTGTCTCGCTAGTGCTCATAAGAAGTGATTGTAGTGGTCTCTAGATAGTAATCTTTCCGTTTCCACTTTAGCGTAATTAAACCAAAATTAATGTGTATTTTAATTACTTATGTTGTTGGTGTTTTTTTTTGTTTTTTTAACCTTCTCAACATCCACTCTTATTTCTATGCTGTCAACAAATCTCTATTGTCCTCATTGCAATCTTTTTCTTGTTCAGGGGAAACAACCTCTGGTGAAACAACCCCGAAGCAGCTGGCGGGTAGTTCAGCAGGAGTTACCCCCACTTCCTCGCCCAACAGATCGCGAAGCGTGAGCCCGGAGAGATTATGGTGAGTACTACTGTACCGTGATGTAGGTGCACATGTACCTGTCAGTACACTTGCACCAGTATTTACGTGGTGATCAATTGGTTTGGTGTTGAAATAGCGCCGCACTGATAAGATTATTATAATTATTCCCAAACGGCCAAATATGACACTAACAAAGCTTAAACTGACGTACACCCGGCAGCTCTCTTGATTTCGCATAGTTGACAAGATTTTTCAGGGGCGCCGGAAGATGTTGGGGGGGGGGGGGGGAGGGGGGCAGAATCTCAGAGGGGGGAAAACGCACACAGCCAGTGAAAGGAAGGACGTTGCCCGGAGAAAATGAAAAAGCGGGGGGGGGGGGGGGGGGGGGGCGGCGGCGGCGGCGGCGGCGGCGTTCAGATACTGTACAGACAAAAACCTTTCCAAACCAGTGAGCCAGTGGCTTTGACCTCCCTCTTGCCATAGTCACCTGATTTTCAAGGGGGGGGGGGGGCAAAAAGATACTCTTGCCCCCCCCCCTGCTTGGGTACAGGGGGGGGGGGGCAGCTGCCCCCCTGCCCCCCCGGTTCCGGCGCCCCTGTTTTTTTTCAAATTAATTATGAGGCCTAGGAACTGTCGTAAAAAAAAAAAAATCTGCTTTTTATCGACAGAAACACATAATCTTGCCTCTTTTTTTTTGACGAGCAAAATTCGTTTTAATCGTTGCACTGATAAGCGAATCCTTTCACTGCACAAATATTTCCTTTTTGGCTTATGGACGAAATCACACCTTCAAGTCATACAGTCTCCTCAAAGCACAAACTAAAATATCTTGCCCTGACGAAAACTAATTGAAGCCGAAATGTCGATATGCCCGGCGTTCCCAGTTTGCTTTTTGTTCATCTTCGGGATTGTGTAACCCAGTTATGAAACGGATAATACGCTGGTATCGACACAGGAAAACCGACACTCGCGTTCAGCTCGCGCGAAGTTACCAGTTGAATATTTCCAGGCTGCAGCTTCACGGCGGGGAGGTTTTCCTGTGCAACTCATATTCATCATGATTGCCACGGTCCACTCATATGGAACAGCCTGCCGAATTCCCATGTTCGCCATGCTGAGTCGGACTCTTTTAAAAGTGCTTTAAAATCCCAACTTTTTCGGCTGCATTATATAGACTAAAGTGACTGCTCTACCAGCACGCACGCTCACGTGAACCACACGCATTCTCTCCCACACTGGACATGAACACATTACAAACACGTGGTGCGAAGGTTCAGCTCAGCAATTTATAGTTTCGGAATTTAGAATTGCATTTATCTTCAAATGTTGTAGGCTGAACATTCCCAAAGCAGAAGGGGGTGGGGGTGGGGGTGGGGTAGGAAGCCGGAATACCCGGAGAAGAAAAAAAATCTTTGCCCCTAGTGGGACTCGAACCTGACCTCTCGCATGCCCTGCCCTTGTGTGTTGGTGGTGGTGGTGGTGGGCGGGGGGGGGGGGAAGACGTTATGCCCCTAAAAATTAACCAACCAACCAACCCAGTTACGTACAATGCTCATATTTCACCTGGTGAGTTTACATAGGAGTAACCGTCGTCCAGATCAAAATGTTCAATCGTAGTTGTTGCCCCCCATACCCCCCCCCCCCCACCACCACCACCACCTTACCAGCCCTCCTCCCCCCCCCCCCTTCCACCGTCAAACCCCCTCCTCCCCGCCACCTGTCCCTCCAGAAAAGTGTGACACGAGAGGCGGGTGGTCCAGACTAGAATTGTAGCAGCACCGGGATAAGGCTCTCCGCCGTCACGGCTGAACCCCCAGGTGTTACTGCTCATCTCGCCTGAACCGCCCGTGTAAGAGGATATCTGTCTATATACTTTCTCACCGTTGATGGGGAAGAGAAAGCGACCGCGATCTCGTGTACCGTAATTGCCTCAAGTCACGTACTACGACCGTTGCCGAGTTCTTTGCTGGCTGACGCGGGATGGAGACAGTTGTCAGCGAGACATGAAGAGGAAAAGACAACAGCGGTAGCAACACCTTTTGTTGAGTGCTGGGGAGACATGGGCGGAGGAAGGAAGGCGGCTCGTTTGATGTAGCCATGACCAGGTAAGTGGTTCCTTGACATCTTTTGTTTTATGTTTGTTGTGCAGTCACAGCTGAGTGGATGACCACCTGTATAAGGCGATACCCTTCTTTTTTGTTGTTGAAAACAGCCTTTTTCTTTTGTTGAAAACAGCCTTTTTCTTTTGTTGAAAACAGCCTTTTTCTTTTGTTGAAAACAGCTTTTTTCTTTATCTTTTTCTTTTGTCTTTGTGGTTTGTATGATTGTTCAGTGTTTGTTTGTTTTTGTCGTTGTATTTTGTTGTTGTCATTGTTGTTCTTGTTGTTTGTTTTTTGTTTTTGTTTTTGTTTTTTTTTTGGTTTTTGTTTGTAGTTGGTTTTGTTGTTGGTTTTTGCGGGGGGAGGGGGGTGTTTGTTTTTTGTTTTGTTTTGTTTGTGTATTGTAGGGTTCTTTTTTGGTTTGTTGTTGTTGTTGTTGTTCTTGTTTTTTGTTTGTTTGTTTGGTTTTTTTTGGGGGGGGTGGGGGGAGGGTGGAAGATTTGTTACTGAGATTATTTCCTGCACAAAGTGGTCACCTATTTAAGAAGACCACTTTTCTTTTGGTGCCTCCTGTGGCCACGTTCTGCAGGTTTGGCTGTATATATAATTACGCTGCAGTGTGTGTTTGCTTGTTTCAATGTTTTATGTTCCCTTCGTGTGTTGTTTGTGTGCATCGGGAGCCTATGTCAAAATACGTGCGATATGTCTTGGTGTGATTTCTTGTGACTGGGAGGCATAATTATGTTGGTATGTTATACACGTATGTGGTCATTGAAGGCTCTCTCTCTCTCTGTGTGTGTGTGTGTGTGTGTGTGTGTGTGTGTGTGTGTGTGTGTGTGTGTGTGTGTGTGTGTGTGTGTGTGTGTGTTCGAGCGCGTCTGTATTCTGATGAAATCATCGACCTGTAAATTTCATCATGATGCCACACTATGATCTCCATCATAACTTCTACCTGCAATGCAGAAGTCAAGGTACACTATAAGCACGAATAAAAGCAGTTTTCAGCACGAGGAAGAAATGCCATAACTTACACCTGAAGAAATACAGCTCTGTCCATGTATGTATAATGAAAATGATACTATGTACTACCATTATATGCAGACCAAGGTAATGAAGGCAAATTCACTCGCATTGTTTTCGCAATGATGTATAGGCATTACTGCACGTGAGTATCAGTAGTGACGTCTATAAATAAGTCCTATACGTTAGCTACATCAAGCTTATACCTTACTAACTGCGAGGCTAAAAAAATCAATAATAATCCGGAACCGAATGCTGAGCGTGCATTCATGACGCTGCTAATGTGGCGCCGCCACGGAAAGGGAGACGACTGCGTAGCGCAGTTAATCAGGGCGTGGTCTTCGCGAAATGTCTGCTTTGAAGTCAAATCATTCGTTGTTGATTGTGACTGTCGGTCATTGTTGAAGCCTGGCGTAACACCACAGGTGAAGTCCACAGTACCGGATACTCCCGGGGCACTTCCAGCTTAGTGCCGGATGAAGTCCGTTAACCTAGGGCGCTTTTTGGACAGGGGATTTTGTGTAGTGGTTAAGGCAAACATCCCACTTCGGATTCTAAGAATCTGGGTCGAAGCGCCGATAGGCAGGAAATTTGGTGGGGTTTTTCCTTTCCAGATCTAGTCAAAATGACGTGCAGACTCGTTCAAGGTGTCTGCCTCTACCTCGCCCTCGTGTACACACGCAAGCACGATATCGTGTGCACGTCAAAGATCCCATTTCAAAGAAGAGTTGTTGCGGAATGGAAACCAGTCACACACCATGCATGAAGGGAAAAGGAGTGTGTGTGTGTGTGTGTGTGTGTGTGTGTGTGTGTGTGTGTGTGTGTGTGTGTGTGGTAGGGGAAGGGAGAGGGAGGGGGGTGCTGGGTGGGTGGGTGTGTGTGGGGGGGGGGGGGGCTTTACAATGGCGGTTCGCTTCCCCCAGGGAGGGGGGGGGGAGCAGCAATGGATGGCATAAATGAATAAACAAAGAATAAAAGAACTATAGAAAGAAAGTGAACACACACACACACACACACACACACACACACACACACACACACACACACACACACACACAGAGACACACACAGACACACACACAACACACACACAGACACACACACAGACACACACAGACACACACACAACACACACACAGACACACACGACACACCACACACACACACACACAACACAGACACAGACACACCACACACCACACACAGACACACACACACACACAGACACACACACAGACACACACACAGACACACACACACAGACACACACACAGACACACACACCACACACACACACACAGACAACACACCACACAACACACCCACACACACACACACATACACACACCACAGACACACACACACACACACACACAGACACACACACACAGACACACACACAGACACACACACAGAACACACACACAACACACACACACACACACATACACACACACAGACACACACACACACACAGACACACACACACACACACACAGACACCACACACACACACACAACACTACAACACACAACACAGACACACATACACACATCCCTCCCTTACACACAGCACACACACACACAAACACCCACACACACACACACAGACACCAGACACACACACACACACACACACACACACACACAGACACACACCACACACACTTACAACACACACACAGACCACACACACACACACACACACACACAGACACACACACACACACACACACACACACACAGACACACCACACACACACACAGACACACACACCCACACACACACACACACACACACCATACACACACACACACACACACACACACACACACACACATACACACACACACACACACACACACACACACAACACACACACACACACACATACGCACACACACACACACACACACACACACACACACACACGCACGCGCACGAAACCCTGCGTTCCAAAATCACAACATTGCATCACGGTTGGCCTGTTCCGCCTGCGCATCGCTGGATATTAGCAATGATCGTTTTCTCCACATAAACAGACCCGGTGCAACTCCGCTGTGTCTCTCTTATTGATCTGTCGGTAAACAGTCGTTCGACATTTACCTTACTCCGTAATACGACGAACGGTCCATAAACTGAGAATATTTGAGTGGAGGCAATTATTTGTAATTTGAACACGTGCAAAACAGAGTAGATTTATTTGTGTGCCCCCCCCCCCACCTCCCGCTTTTTCTTTCAAAATGCTGACTGTCGAAGCATCTCGTTGAGGTAAAGTAGGGTTCAGGCACTTCGGGTAGGCTGGGCCCATTGGTTGTAGACGAAGAGGTTGCTCTCTCTCTCTCTCTCTCTCTCTCTCACACACACACACACACACACACACACACACACACAGAGGCAGACACAGACAGGCAGACAGATAGAAACTGATTCTTGCCTTATCAGCACCAAATATTAATAAGCTGAATGATACGATATAGTGGGTGTGGGTTCTCTGTCTGGCTGCCTGTCAGTAATAAACCACTCAGAATGCTGGGGAGGGAGTCAACATAAGCTCTTACATCATGCTATCACACACTCCATTCGCTCCAGTGCAGACTCGGATGGTCATTGTCGCTGAGTTTGCACGACAGCATACGCTACCACATACATAGCCCACATTTACCTCTGTGGCCACTTTATGTTACTCTTCCTCCACGCTGTCTCTATCACATTGAGCTCTGTTTTTTTTTTTTTTTTTTTTTGCACACTGCTGGACTCTCTGTCTTGGAGTCATTTAACTCTGTTCTCGCTCACGTGATGGTCGGTTCTGGACACAGGAAGCGCTGAATTCCACTGAGGACCGCCACCACAGTACCGTGCATGAGCCGGCTATGTTCCCCAGGGACTTGTGCTAATGAAGCTAGTTATACATAGTTTCTCCTGGTTTTTGACATGGTTATGTGGACGCTGCCGTATACAATACAGGAACGAAGCCCAAGAAATCCACCTCAGCCGAGAGTGCACTGAGCGCTGTGCTATATACAGCAAACATTCACGTGCTGTTTCGGCTTAGGCCCAAAGCTGTATAGTTCTGACGACAAAACGTGCTCGTCTTTCGTAGTTATTGTGTTTCTGTTGGGTCCGGAGACACTGCTATATGGAGAAGGCCTGAGGCCAGCGCTGTCCATGGCATGGGTAGGCCTAAGATATTGCAGATCATAGGACAACCGTGTATGAGTACAAGAACTGCTTTTAGTAGTGTGTTTGTGCTGGGTCCAGAGATACTGGTATACGGAGACGGCCTTTGGTCAGCGGTGTCTATAGCATGAGTAAGAAATTGCAGACCAGAAGACATCCGTGAGTACAAGAACTGCTTTTAGTATTGTGTTTGTGCTGGGTCCAGGCGCTTGCTGTACGGACAAGGCATTCTGGTCGGCAATGTCCATGGAATGAGTAAGAAAGTGCATATCAGAGGACATCTGTGTATACGAACAAGAACTGTTTTTAGTGTTGTGTTTCTGCTGGGTCCAGACACTTGCTGTATGAACACGACCTTCAGGCCAGCACTGTCCATGGCATGAGGAAGAAACTGCATATTATCAGAGGAAATCTGTGTGTTAGAACAAGAACTGCCTATTGTGTTTCTGCTGGGTCCAGAGACTCGCTGTGTGGACACAGCCTTACGGCCCAGCGCTGTTCATGATCATCAGTATGTCTTAGGTCGTCTTCAATGGATATCTGCAGTACGTATTCTGCAGACGACTTTTGCCTGTCTTCTGTTTGTAACGTAAGCAAAATCCTCTTCAATCTTTGAACTGATGTTGTTACTGATGTTGTTACAAATAATTTATTTTGTTTTGATAATGACACGTGTGTGTGTGTGTGTGTGTGTGTGTGTGTGTGTGTGTGTGTGTGTGTGTGTGTGTGTGGCCAAATATTTGTGCTGGCTTTTTCATCGTTGCCCCGTCTTTGACATCACCCGCATGTGGTGGAGAAGGACGTTAAACTCCCAATGACCACCCCCCCCCACCCCCCACCTCCCCGCCCCCCACCTCCCCACCCCCCACCCCCGTATGTGTAGTCTGGAAACAGGCACAAGCTTTCAAGTTATTTCGTACAACCTCATAGAGAAAATGATACATCAGGTCCAAACGCATTGACACATAATAATGTGCGACCTTTGTAAATACAGAGAGAGAGAGAGAGAGAGAGAGAGAGAGACAATGGACCCGGATTTCCTGTCATGCTGTCTGTCTCCAAATAGTTTTCCCGTTTCATGCCATGTTGCAGGCACTGAGAGATTAGATTTCTGGTGTGCAAGACTTGGAACAAGGAGCGGAGCTTTAAGCACACAGTTTTTTTCCCCCCAGATAACAAAAGATCGTTACGGTGAATCATATTGGTTAAGTCTCAGCGTGCTGTGTTCGCGATGATAAAAACTCTATGAAAAGAAGAGGTTATCTACAGAAACTCACACTGGAATTGATTTTGCTTGTGCAATTTCCCGGAGCAAGGAGATAAGCTGTGAAGCCTTGAAAAACGCCTTGTGTGAACGTGACAAGTAATTAAAAATAATGCTTGGTTTTAACAGGCGCCAGCAAGGTTCTGAACGAAAAAACATTAGTGGAATTGATTTCACGCGTAAATTTTCTTTGAGCAAGAAGGGCAGCCAGAATGATAGAGCGCTGGACTTTTAGTGCTCGGGTTTTGAGTTCGAATCCCGGCTGGTTCCAAATATTTGTGCTGGCCTATTTTTGTCGTGGCCCTATCCTTGATATCACCCATATGTGGTGGAAAAGGACGTTAACCCATCTAACACCCACCCACCCTTTGAGCAAGAAGGTGATCTGTGAGGAACACTGGTGTAAAGGGGAGGGTATTTGGGGGTTTAACGTCCTTTTCCACCACATACGGGTGATATCAAAGACGGGTCAACGATGAAAAAGCCAGCACAAATATTTGGCCCAAGCCGGGATACGAACTCACGACGCGAGCATTAGAAGTCCAACGCTCTACCATTCGGCCACCCCGGCTCCCCCACTGGTGTAAAGCGAAGACATAAAACAATTATGACTGACAAATATTTGGGTGTTTTTTTTTTCACAGACGGCAATAAGGTTTCTGAACGACAATGGTGCAGTTCATGGCCGCGATTCTGTCGTGCCTTTCACGATGACACTGTGGGTCGAAAGCACATTTTAACTTTCCAGAGGACACCAGCCAGAGGACCAACGTCCCCCCAGAATAGAACGTTCTTCAACAGAGCATTACTAACCAATTTAGTATCCAAGAGTCTAAAACCCGGTTTCCATTCTTTGCCCCTATTCTGGGCTATGAGAGGCTTAGAAAAACTTTCTCTGGAACTCCCTTGAACGAGAAACTGTTCGTTCCTTCAGTATGAAAGCGATTTGATTTCTGTTTGACACTTTTCAAAGGGTACTGTGCATTTTGAAAACTACTCATTTTGCTAGTTGGAGAAAATCCCCAAGGCCTTTCAATGTTTTTATTTATTGTTGTTGTTGTTTTGTTGTTCAGGAAAACTAATGTGTTTTGTACCCCCCCCCCCCCCCCTCCTTTATTACGCTTGGTCAAGCTGCAGTCAGCATGGTGGCCCATCACGCCTAATTAAGCTAATTAGAACATTTCTAACGTTTTATTCAATTCAATTCAATTCAATACAGACCCACACGCTTAAGTCAAACACGCGTAAGTCGAACTTCGGATACGTCGAAGCAAAAAGTTTTTCCCGGCCAAACTTGCTCTTTGTATGACTAAATTTTCCACGGATACGTCGAACGAGCACTCCAAAACGGATAAGTCAAAACTCGGTTACGTCAAACGAAATCTGCAATTTTAGGCTCGGATAAGTCGTACCAGTCGCTGACACGGCAATTTCTTTTTGTCCTTCTGATGCATCAGGGCCAAAACACGGCTTGCACGACTTAACATTCCCGAACAAGTACAGGTTGACAGTGTTATTATATGTCCTGCGGGCCTTAGGGCGGGTTATCTTGGGCGGTAGAACGCGAAATTGGCGAGAAACACGTGCAAGAACAGAGCTAGGCGTGAGATCTGACCCTGTGCCCATGCCGGGTCTCTGAGGTTTTCTGTTGCCAGTGTTAAGAAGGTGATTTGCCGTCGGATTCGGAGGGTAAGCAGTGAGTTATTCCTGGTGTGTGAAATGTGTGTGTGTGTGTGTGTGTGTGTGTGTGTGAGACTGCGTGTGTTTATATGACGTTGCACTAGAATTTATTGAGCACATGCGATCATAAGACTGTGAACGCGCGCGCGCGCGCGCGCACGCACACACACACACACACACACACACACACACACGCGCGCGCGCGCGCGCGCACCGATGACGCTGCTGATCTTACAAGCAGAATAAGAGTCAGTGAAACTAGAAAAGAAGAAAACATAAGCTGGAAACTTATCACCGTTTGGTGCCAGGCAGCTTTCATGTCAGAACGAAACAGCCATCAGAAAAACTTGGCTTTCTCCTTCCTCTGCATTGCATGTGTAACTATGGTAAGACCAAGCCAACACTCTGAACTGAAAGTGAACTCAAAGTGAACAAAATAGCTACGGAGATTCGATGACATAGCAGCTTACACGAGCGTATTGAATATAACAGTAAGGCTCAGTATAGTTCGCACCCTGGGCCGTACTGGGCAAACTATTCAAACGCATCCACACTCATAATTTAGTAGAGTTCGCCTGCTTATATCGGTTTAGGGTTAGGTTTAGATTTACGGTTGGGGTTACCTTGTGGTAATGGTGAAATCGCTATGTTGTTTAGACGGTCGCAGTGCATTTACAGCAGGTGCAAATGACAAAAGTGGGCGAACAATACCAACGCAGCAGCAGTAAGCTCATGTTGACCAGGGAAAATACATTTCAGTTTCCAAAGCGAATCAGGGGGTGAAAAGGTGCAACTCGCTTAACTCGAAGCTATTGTCGAAATTCGACCTTATCCGTCGTCACGGATAAGTCAAATTTCGGATACGTCAAACAAAAATCCATTTCCCCTGCGAATTTGACTTAAGCGTGTTCGACAGTATAACTTTATTGTCTGTCGATGGCAGAAAATCTTCTTCTGGCTCACACACACACACACACACACACACACACACACACACACACACATTAATTTATCTAGACATATAAATCCATACATATTAAACACAGATCCTAAAGTAATGTGTGATGTCCAAGTCTAATACTATGCTACTAAACTAAGAAATCTAAACTAAAAGATGGCAAGGGCATAGCGGACATGACACAGCTGAGGAGTAAGCACAGTTATGAAAATCTCAACAAATATACACAATATATTATATATTATACACAATAGATATCATATGAACATCCAACAACAAGGAATTATCGACGTGAAACATTGACGATTCCCCGTGTACATGAACGCAAAAAAAAGAAGACACGACACCAGTGGTGACTTGTGAAATCCGCTTGGTGTCAGTTTCGTTCGCCATTTTTCTGCTCGTTACTGACTCCTAGCTAGTGACTGAGACATCATGAAATAAACACGGTGTCAGTTTCGTTCGCCATTTTTCTGCTCGTTACTGACTCCTAGCTAGTGACTGAGACATCATGAAATAAACACGGTGTCAGTTTCGTTCGCCATTTTTCTGCTCGTTACTGACTCCTAGCTAGTGACTGAGACATCATGAAATAAACACGGTGTCAGTTTCCTGTTGCTATTTCTGTGTGTTGCCGCCTGGAAGTGAGATATCGCCTCTTTATTAACTTTATCGCTGCCACTGTCGCAAAATTTCATGAGCCGTGCTGGTGGCCCTTATTATTTTAAAAATCGCTTCTTTCCAGTGATTTTTTTCCCAAGCTCTTTAGATGCAGGTACGTGATAATTATTTCCTGTTTGCAGCGTGTGATGTGAATCAGTGATTCTGTCAATCAATTCTTTCCACTTAAAAAAAAAATTCTTTAGATCCAGGTAAGTGATGCTGCCTGTTGACAGCATGTGATCTGAATCAGTGATTCTCTCAGTGACCGAACAAGAACAAGGAAGGAAATAGTTAACATCACCGCACAGTTTCTTTAAAAAAAAAAACACACATTCTTGAAGTTTTTGCTGACGTGCAGGAACGTCTCCCAGACCTGCAGGGCCTATTGTTCAGTGACGGAATTCTTCTTCAGCCTGTCCCCGACTTCACCTGCATGTGATCGATCCTGTGAGTCCGGCCAAATCAGTGTCTTTCTTTTATCCCATTTGTGTTATCTTGGTGACCTCAGTGGTCGTGGTGATGGTAATGGGAAAGTCAGGACTAACCTTCGACCGGAGTTCTGTGTTGTGAAAGCCTGCTCTTTAACTGGACACAGCGCGCGAAACACACATGCGCCAAACTACAGTCGTTGCGCTCGGTGTGTCTACCAACTACAAAACTGAACAAAGGCAGCTGTGCACGGTACCGTACGATCACACGATCACGATACGATACCATCCGACGCCCATAGCGTCCGCAATGGCAAGCAGAGCTCGGAGGCAAGCTGTCCGGCCTCTGTAGTGCTTGCCGTGACGCCCCAAAGACATTCGTGTCCTTCGGAAAAGGTTTGTAAACACTGAAGTCTGTTCAGGCGACAATGCAATTGACGATACTGTCCGCCATGTCTGCGCGCCGAGTAACGTAGTACAGCCAGTCAGAATCTGTTGTGAAACCCACAGTCACAGTTGGGGCTATTTGAAATCCCAGCAGCTGTGATGACGCCACAGCGGCGGAAACCCCCGAAATCACAACTGTGGCACTTGTGTGCACAACACTGTGGCGCTCCGCAGTCCCCAGTGAAGAGTCGGCTTTTTGTTGATGACCTTATTTGCCACAGTCAAGGTAGCGGAGAAGTCGAGATTCATCCTTGACTCTTCTGGTTCCCTCTCTAGCTGAAACTGGGAGAAAAACTTTAAGAAGCAAGATCGTGTTCTTTACTTTGGAGAGTAAGAGTCGCTGTTGTTTGAATTTCAAGTGCGAATGATCGACTTCACAGACAGCAGATAATCTGTTTACACGAGCCTCTGCGGACAGCTCCAAGAATCCAGTCCCTCAGGACTCATCTCTTCCACTGACTGACTGAAGACGCCAAACACAGCAAGCTTTTTCCTGCCCTCTTCTGTTTTTTTTTTTTTTTTTTGTTTTTGGTTTATTGCATGGAGCATGAAATGTTTTCGTGGAGCACTGCAGCGCAGTACGTGAATATTGAACTGATACTGTTTCTCAAAGCAGACAGAAACATCCACGTACGATACAGAGTTTTCAATGTTCCCGGGACACCCCGTGGAATCGCCAAACCAATATCATCTCCCAAAGTGACAAGATTGACGAGTGCATAATTATGCTGATGATAATGATGATGATGATGGTGATGATGATGATGATGATGATTGATGATGACTTGGTATAAGCTGAGTGCTCACGGCGCTTAGGGAGAGGTTTCTAAACTGAAGATATAGCTTTAAAAAAAAGTTAGATGATTACTTGGGTGAAGCAATGAAGAGTTGAGTCTTCAGGCGCTTCCTTAATGTAGTGATGCTCACTGACCCAGGAAGGGAGTTACACACGTGTGCTTGTGCCTCTGACACTAAGTTTGGTTGAGATGGCCGTCTGCGTTTTAAAAAGCAGCTTTCAAGTTTCAAAACAAATGCCCATGAAGAAAGGATGCTCCCCTTTTCAGGAAATAAAATATATTGCCAACAGCTGTCAGTATGTTACAAGTGGCTTTACATTCACGTCGAACACAAAACAACAATCCACAAACGTCTAAACGAAGTAAAGCCGGTTTTGTAGAGCACAAGAGAGGGAGATACCATAGCATGTCCTCTCCCGAAGCAGCAAAGTCAGTGTAAGCTACACTCCGTGTTAGAGAACTAATGAAGGACTGGGTTTCAGAATCAGTGCCTGGTGCACCATCAATCTTCTCGGATCTCTAATTTGTTCTCCACATCGTCAGTCGATGGCTTTGCGGACAGTGAACTTAATTGTCAGGCTGTAGGTTTCAGTGGTTTCCGTGCATGCGCAGATGGTGTGTGGTGTCGTGGTGTTTGGCGCGGAAACGAGGGCGCAGGCGGTTTATGCCGAGAGGATTTGTTTTCCGCTCACGCCATTAAAACCAGTCGAGGTTTCGTGAATACAGCGACAGGGCGAGACTGAAAGTGTAGCAAAGAGCGGGACATTGTGTGCTAATGCATCTAGAACTATTTTATTTCATTTTTCATCCATTCTGGATGTCTCAAGCTTGAACAACCGTTCAAACTCTTTCAGTGGAACGACGTACATCATCAGACAGGGCAAGATGGATTGGATCCTGCCTGGGAAACAAAAATGTTCAAGGCTCTGGCGCCGCGCTGTTGTCATTAAGAAAGCCCGGACGTAAAGACGGAATGTTTCTTCTGTCATTTGTCCACGTCCATTTGATTCCACAAAACGGGTGTACATTGCGCCTTACCAATATTGACCGAATGAACCGTTTTATGTGAGTGTCGTTGTGAGTGCTTTGTGAAAGTGTGATTGTGGGGAATCTGATACCCACTGAGCAAACGTGTACAGTTGAATCGAATTTCTATTTGTTTAGCTGATGCCATGAAATAATGACCACCCTCCATCCATCGAACAAGACAAATCTACGGGAGATGGGACAGTGAGATGTATTCATTTTCGAGGATGGTTCTGTAACTGAAATAGATACCACACTTTTACGTCCGAACCAGCACAGACGTACTGTGTGTTGCACGAGATCAGATGCCTCAACAATTTGCGTATCATCCAATTACGACCACGTTATGGATGCTTCAGTGGTGTCAATGTGGACTAAGTTTCACACTTCACTGGTGAAACATGGCGTCTGATTACCCAGTTTAAGGATGAAGTCTACTTTTTTAATGAAAGAAATTATGAGCTTTTTAAAGAAAAGTTGATACTTTGCACATACTCAAAACAGCAAAATACGTATGCAGTCCAGCATAATATTATTCTGTTTTGATTTAATTATCACTGAATTGTCACAACAAACTTATCGAGTTAGTTGCGTCATGCTTTTACACGATTACATATCATGACAAAGTAAAGTCTCGGAATTTCGTAAAGTGTGGATGTTCGGGAGTTTAACGTCCTTTTCCACCACGTAAGGGTGATATCAAAGACGGGGCAACGAGAAAAAGGCAGCAAAAATATTTGGCCCCAGCCGGGATTCGAACTCACGACCCAAGCATTGAAAACCCAACGTTCTCACATTCGGTTATACCTGCTCCCCAGGGAACTTGATTTTGTAAAGCTAAGTTCTCGCACAGTTTGACCCACTGCGCAATAATAATAATAATAATAATAATTGTCACATTTTACTCTTTTTTGTAAACAAGTAAGCTTCATCCTTAAACAAGTCCATGTGTGGTTTTGACCTTTTAAGGTACCGGATGCTGCAAAACAGAGAGAGACAGAGAGAGAGTGACGGTTGGAGTATAGAGCAGACATGCTAAAGATCGCATCGATTAGGAAAACTGATCCCTTTGTTGAATTTTTCGCGCACATTTGCTTTTGTCAACACAAGACAGTGGGAAGGGACCATTTGTCGCAGACAGCAGCAGGTTCGGTGGAGGTGAGGCCATCTCTGATAGTGTTATCGCTGGGACATATTGTGCTGGTGGACGCGGGAAGGAGAGCGAGGCTGTTGTGTCAGATACAGTCTTTGAGGAATCTGGTGTCGGTGTGGAATTTGGCGATGGTGGTGATGACATCGAACAGTGAGATTCTTGATCATTGAAGGTATTGAGTGCTGGAGTTCTCTTTGTCCCTGTCCCTCTCTCTCTCTCTCTCTCTTTCTGAAGTACCTGCTTTCCTTGAGCATTCGTCAGCTCATTTTTTTTTTTACTTCCATGACCAGTGCGTGAACGTTCTTGCAATTACGTCCGCTATGGACATACGTTATATTTTCATACCAATCACATGACCTCATAACTCTCTCTCTCTCTCTCTCTCTCTCTCTCTCTCTCTCTCTCTCTCTCTCTCTCTTCACCGAAGCTTAATTCATTTAAAACTCAACTTCTCAGATACCTACGTCAGTCGTAGGTCCATGAACAATATCTGAACCATGCTAAATTACTCGTTATCAGATGGCACTATGACATGTTACCTTTTTACAAGTTATGTCGTATACTACAATTTCAAACACCATGCTATCTACTTCTTCACCTATTTTCCGATGTGTTTCCTTAGAATTTCTTGCGCTTCTTTCTATCTTTGCATGTTTATTTTTTCTATTTTCTTATTAGATTTACTCTTTTTGTGCCTGGTATACTTTTTGTCATGTTAGCCTTTATTTTTTAGTGTTTCTAGATTAGCAGGACAGCTTGTAAGATAGGCAGACCATGCCTACAAGTCTTTATCCTGAAATAAACGTTTCAGTCAGTCAGTCAGTCAGTCAGTCAGTCACTGAGTCAGTCTTTCTCTCTGCATGTTAGAACTGACCTGTTTTGTTGTAAAAGTTTAGTACTACCCCATGCCACCCCCACCCCTCCCTCTCCCTATCCCCACCCTCCCCACCCCTCCCCATCCCCACCGCTTCCCATCCCCCTCCTATCCCCTTCTTTGGCAACGGTAATGGTAATGGACATTTTCTCAATCTTACTGTCACTGTCTTTGTTTCTGTATGGGTGTCTGTCTCTTACTCTCTCTTTCTTGTGCTTATTGAATGTCCAGATTGAGTTCGTAGTCCCCCCATGGTGGTCCGACTTGAAGTCGTGCTGTTTGGTGTTTCGCAATATCTTTATTTCATTGGCGGTGTGAGTTCCTGGAGACTTTTCTAGACTCTTCTACTTTTTCTTCTCTTAAAAAAAACGGTTCACACAAACTATCCATTGGCTATTTCGGAAGGAGAACTCCTTGTACCTAGAAATGTTGAGGTTGTATATTGAAGTATTATGTCTTGTATCATATCTGGTCACTTTCCCTTCTGAAGTTTCATCCTGTAGGATCCATATCCATGCAACTGTGCTTCGCCCATTTCTGTCGTGCGTGCGTGATACAGGTAATGTGATTTGCAAGGATTGGGAGGGGAGGTTGGGGGGGTAGGGGGGGGGGCGCAATGTCGTGTCATCATCTGCTTGCGTGCAGTCGGCTGATACCGTAGCACATCAGTCAATAGACAATCAGCTTCTATCGGCTGAAAGTATTAGCTTGTTTCGTTTTTCTCTTTTTCTGTACACAGTAAAGATTCAACTTTTTTTAAAAACTTCAGTTGTAGGCCCGCTTCAAGCCACAAAACCGAAATGTTCCTTGTTTCTATGTTTTTATTATTTATTTTCATTTTTGTAAAACTTGGCTGAGCGTAGCTTCTTCATGGGTTCTGAATACAACACTACAGTTTGTCTACTGCTGATGGACATAATTGTGGAGATTCCAACTTTGTCTGTCTGTCTCCGTCACTGCCGGCCTGCTAGGCCGTGCGAACCTCTCCGCTAATCGTGCATGAGACATTTGGTTGTCCAGACTACCTGTCTGTCTGTCTGTTACCGTTTGCCTGCTAGGCCGGGCGAACCTCTCTCCTACTCGTGCATGCGCCATTTGAAGAGGGTTGTCCAGACCACCTGTCTGTCTGTCTGTCTCTCTCTCTCTTCTCTCTCTCACACACACACACACACACACACACACACACACACACACACACACACACAGGTACGCACACCTACACGCGCACTGACATTCACACACAGTCATAAACAGGTTCACTGAATAGTTCCCCTGAAGAATAGGGGCTGGGGAACTTGGCCAGCACAGAGAGCGAGTGGGGGGGGGGGGATGTGCCCTAGAACGTCCTCCGAAGAGGCGTTTGGGGACAATGAAACGAGCCCCTGGGGACAAACTGTGTCACTGAAGCTCCCCAGGGGAGTGTTCTGGGACTCTGAAACGCCCCGGGGGTGGGGTGGGGTGGGGGTGGGGTGGGGGGGGGGGTGTGCGGGTGTGACGTTTTCTTGGTGGGGGACGAACTACGGTGTTACACCGGCTCCCCATGCAAGTCTTAAATCTTCGCCCTTCTTTGGAAGGAATTTTAAGACTTTTTTCTTTCTTTCTTGCCTTTTAAAATTTATTTTTGAACGTCTAGTTCTGTTCTTCTTTTTGGTTGTTACGGCCGTAAGCATATAAACTCAAACGACTTTCATCACGTGACTTGTCACATGACATTTTAAATCCGTGTCACTCGCGCAAAACCTACGCGACAGTGACCCTATCACCCCAAGTAAGTAATGGTTATGGCGGTGGGGTGGAGGGGGGGGGGTGTACTGTAGTCCTGGCGGGCTCACCGCCTACAGATATTACCCGCCCGCCACAGCGTTGCCATGGATACCAGACAGACAGACGAGGTGGCCACCCGTATTGACGCAGGGTATGCAGGGAACCGTTCATTATTGATTGCAACTCACGCAGAATCTCATCGCTTGAAAAATCTGACAAAGCGAAACATGGTGCGGAAATGGTGATGCGTTGGATTCAAACTTGCACATGGAATGACTGCGTCCTTTTGTCCTTTTCCACCACGTATGGGTGATATCATCAAAGACGGTTCAACAAGGAAAAAAAGCCAGCACAAGTATTTGGCCCCAACCGGGATTCGAACTCCCGACCCTCTACGAGTCGGGTGGGTGTGGGTGGGTGTTTTGGGGGTTTAACGTCCTTTTCCACCACATACGGGTGATATCAAAGACGGGGCAACGATGAAAAAACCAGCACAGATATTTGGCCCCAGCCGGGATACGAACTCACGACCCGAGCATTAGAGGTCCAACGCTCTACTATTCGGCCACCCCGGCTCCCCAGTCGGCTATCCCGGCTCCCCAGTCGGCTATCCCGGCTCCCCATTTAGAAAGAATCAGCGTCAGTACATATACGGTAGTAATAGTAGTAATCGCATTAATAGTAATAGTGATCGCATTACTATAGGCGCTTCATCCCGGATATTTGGCTCAAAGCGTCGCGAGCTAAACCCAACACGCACGCTTACGTAAATCACACGCATTCTCTCACACACTGGACATGAACACATTGCGAGAATGTATTGCGAAGGGCCAGCTCAGCAATTTCAGGTTTGGAATTTTAGAATTGTATTTAGTTTTTATTTTTGTGGGCTGAACAATTCCAAAGCAGAGGGGGAGGAAACCGGAGTACCCGGAGAGAACCTATGACGGCCGGCCCGAATGAACGGTGCCACATACGAGAAAGAAAAATTCTTCGGCGGGAGTGGGACTCGAAAATGACCTCTCGCGTTGGTGACAAAGTCTTAACCACTAGACCACCGACCGCCCCTAAACTTCTTGAGAAATTGGCTCATACGATGTCAGGAATAATATTTAGGTTTATAATCAATATATTAGGCATCAGTGTGAAAACAAATGTGGTTTTAATAACTGGGATCGTCGAGGGTGGGTGGGTGTTTGGGCGTTTAACGTCCTTTTCCACCATGTATGGGTGATATCAAAGACGGGGCAACGAGAAAAAGGCCAGTACAAATATTTTGCCCCAACCGGGTTTCGAACTTTTTTTGAAAAAAAAGAAGGAAAAAAATAAAGGTTCGAAACCCGTTTGGGGCAAAATATTTGTACTGGCCTTTTGGCAAGGCAAAAGGAAGAGAGGTCGGCCAAAGGAAGAGAGGTCGGCCAAAGGAAGAGAGGTCGGCCAAGAAACACCTGGCGCCGAGACCTTGAGGCAGACATTAAGACTATAGGGATGACATGGAACCAACTGGAACGAAAAGCCCAGGACAGAGGTGGCTGGAGATCCCTTGTCGGCGGCCTATGCCCAAGGAGGGGTAGCAGGCGTAAGTAAGTAAGTAAGGGTTTCGAACTCATGACCCTGGGGCCGTCGAAATAATTGTATGAACATTAAATTGTCACGAGACAGCGATATGCCTTCAAAGAAAGCTTCTTTTTTTTTTCTTTTTTTTTTTGCTGCCCCAACTCTTTTGCCGGTTCCACTGGTGTTCCTCCCAGGTAATGGGTGGAATCCACGGAGGGCTCGGAAGCTGGGACAATTTTTATTATGCATGATGATGGAGATGAGGATGATGGTAGGATTATGCTATGGAGGTCCGTGTGGTTTGGGACCGCGGAACAGGGCCGCATTCCACTCTTCCTGTCATAAATATCCCGGCCTTAACCAGGCCCTGGAACCAGGCCGTGTAATCATAAGACGTGTCATACCAAAGGAAGCACCCCCAAAGTCGCACCCGTGAAGTGCGTGAATCTCGGCTGTGTGGCAACAGCCTCCCCATTGGGCCCATAGCACACCCGCTCCTGCACCATGTTAACCAAATGATTTGATATAACCGGGAAGGGGGAGCCGGGATAGGCGAAAGGTAGAGCGTTGGACATTCAGTGCTCGGGTCGTGAGTTCGAATCCTGGCTGGGGCCAGATATTTGTCCTGGCCTTTTTTCCGTTGCCCCGTCTTTGATATCACTCATACACGATGGAAAAGGACGTTAAACTCTCAACCACCAACCAACCCGTACGGGAAAGTTTTTGCTTGGATGTTGTACTTTATTTTGACGTTACCTTCTGTGGGTTACCAAGGAAACATGACAGGAACTTTGCTGGAAAGGGACGTAGAGGGTAAACAAACAGTTTCGGCCGTAGTGGTAGCTCGTGTTGAGTGAGTTAATGTACTCTGTCACTTGACAGCTGCGCACGCAAGAAATAGACAACCCCACTCCTGGCAGACTTTCTTGCCAGACACTACAAAGAGGGAAGCATGTGTAGTTTGATATAGTGGGAGATAGGTCCATTGACGTCATTTGAGGAAAAAGACTGTTCCCAGAAATCAGCCAATTACTTTTTGCCAGACACTACAACGAGGGAAGCACACGCAGTTTGATGTGACTTAAACGTGTCTTTTGAGGGAAAAAAGGCCATTACCTCAATTTCTTTCGTCTTGAAATCACCCCTTTTCCTATAAAATAACGTCACGGCGTACCTTTTTTCTTTTTTTTTTTTGGCCAATTCACGGCAGAGTATAAAGGGGCCTGTCTGCACCCCTGGGGCTTGCCGAGTAAAGTCGTCTATTGTTCTTGGACACAGAATCGAAGAATCCAACAGGTTGTGTAAAGCGGAACTGTAAACGCGTTCGAACTTGCTAAACACAGTGGATAAAACAGGACACGCCGGCTGTTCCATGAGGCTGCCGGTCGAACAAGCGAATGTGTGTGCATGTCGGGCGTCAAACGGGATCTGAAATGGAATTGCGTGCGGGCGGCTCCGGTGCTGTCCTGATAGGGAAAATGTTGATTATCTGGTATTTCAATATTATAGTATCTCACGTTGGCCAAACAGTATGACGCAGGTCGTATTAACAGGAAGGAAGAGTTCTATACAAAACCCCTGGTGTGTGTGTGTGTGTGTGTGTGTGTGTGTGTGTGTGTGTGTGTGTGTGTGTGTGTGTGTGGTGTGTGTGCGTGCGTGAGAGAGAGAGAGAGAGAGAGAATGACAATGACAATGACGATGACACTTTATTTTTCAACGGTAGAAATTGTAGCACACGTGCCAGTTTATAATTTGCCGTTGCTAGACTACAAAATGTCAAACAAAAGAAGAGACAAGAGATCCCCCCCCCCCCGAAAACAACAACAACAACAACAAAAAAACAAACAAAATACAAACAAACAAACAAAATAAAAAAGAATACTATTAGACTACAAGTAAGGTAATATTAAGTCAGCGTGAGAATAACAGCCTGACATGTACATGGTAAAATTACTTGTCATGCTTTAGTACTCTCGACTACCTGAATAAAGCCTGTAACTGCTAGAAAGTAAAATCCAGATACATACGACAGAATACTCAGGTGTGTGGAGACATGAATCTTTCAACTTCTTAAACAAGACCGAGAGAGAGAGAGAGAGACAGACAGACAGACAGACAGAGACACAGAGAGAGACTGACTGACTGAAACTTTATTTATCAAGGATGAGGTAATAGACGCACAGGTCTCTCTTACTATCTGTCCTTGCTACACTAATAAACAAGAGAGAGAGAGAGAGAGAGAGAGAGAGAGAGTTCCAGATTCCTATGAAATCACCCGCTTGCCTAAAACACCTTCCCCAACATTGAAGTAGGAAGCAGTTTGTGTGCGTTTTTCATGTACTCTTTGTTGTGATGTAGGTCTGCGTTTTCCTTTTCTAGACAGTGCTTGAGTATTTCATTCAAAGCCCAAGAAGCGAGCTAAAAGAAGACAATTTTGGTTATGAAGCTCTGTGGTTGTTTGTAAATGAAATGGTGCGGTGATAACGACCTGCCTAAAAAATTGTCTTTGACATATTCGATGCGTAATCGTACAAAAATCAACTGATCAAAACTTTTTTTTAAACGATGGGGTTTTTGTTTGTTTTTCTTGTTGTTGTTGGTGTTTTTTTTATCTTTAGCGATTGTTTTGATTATGGTTTTCTTTTCGTATTCATATTGTTTCGTTTTGCACGGGTAAAGGAAAACAGAAATTTCTACGCAGGTGGGATAGATGGCGTGGTTTTGAAAGCCTATCTCTGTTGAGTGACGTGAATGTAGTGTTTGAATTTTTTATGACAGGCAGAAGCTGTAAAATCCGTCTAGATCAGCGAGCGTTTTCCAACAATCTGCATGCCTGTGCGTGAAATGTCGAAGGCCGCCATTTTTATAGATAGCATCGCGTTCGGCGCAGAGTAAAGTGTCCCACTGGGACTACTTGTCACTGAGTTTTTTACCAATGAGATTTCGTCTTTCAAAGCAGACACGTATCTGTGACCAATGAGATTTCGTCTTTCAAAGCAGACACTTATCTATGACCAATGAAATTTGGGCTTTCTGCTCCGACTTAACTTCTACTTCGTCGGTGTTTCAGTTCTTTGAAACGAGTACATGCATCTCGTCAAGAACGAACGACCTAGTCGTTCTGGATGTCATGTATAGTCATAAGCTGGTTTCGGCTAACGCACATGTACTATTCCAGAATATTTAACGAGCTCAACCAAAAGCCGTTATTCGTGGGAAAGGGACACAACCAGTTAGCCGCAGCATTCAGGTGCTACTATTACCATCAGCCACCGCAGAGGATGGTACGACACAACGAGGTAGTCGTCATGTCGAGGTACGCACGTTCGCGAGGCGATCACCGTGAGGCTAGCTCTTACTTTGAGGAAGACAAATTGCGAAAATGATATAATGACAATGACACAACCTACGTTAACACTAAACCGACCCAACAACCATAAATGATTTGTCCGTAGATGTTTCTAATCTTTTGTTTTTCTTTTTCGTCTTCTTCTTCGTCTTTTTTTTTTTGTCTTTTTTTTTGTTGGTTTTGTTTTGTTTTGTTTTTGTTTCCTTGTTTTTCTTTTTTCTTCTCTGTCATTCTTCTTCTTCTTTTTTATTTTCTTGTTTTTTCTTCTTTTTTTTTCCTCCCCCCCCCCTCCTCCACCCCCGCTTTTTTTTGTTCTGATTATCTTGCGCATTTGCGTACCTCGGCATGGCGTATACCTCGTTGTGTCGCATCAGCAGATATCTGTCAAGCCAATAAACTGTCAGTAATGGCTGGCAAATGCTGTCGTGAGCAGTACTTCACATGTACTGGTGCGCTCCTAGACGTTCTGACTTCGTGAGACACAAATTGACTTGACTGGCAATCTTGTCAGTACTGCAGGCGCGCCCACAGCGACTCCACTGCAGGAAATTGTTTTGAGTTATTGAAAATTCGTCGGACGTGCATGCGTGCTGCTTCCTCAACGAGTCGTGTACCCGACATTGAAGAAACCTTGGCTCGTCGGGTGGCTCCTGAACTGACGGGATATTGCTTCAGAAGCTGGTCAATGGACGCATGTGTTGTGTTTGCTGCTTCCATGCCATGTCTGCGAAAGAAGAAGGAAGAGTGTTCACCGTTCTCTTTGCGGTTGTTGTGGCTGCCACTGTGGAAATGGCTACCATTTTGCTGAATTGTTATCAGCTGCGTTGAAAGAAACGCTCAAGGTCATTTTGTGTGTGTTGAGGCTTTGCCCAGAAAATGGCGTTTCTGAGAAGGAAATTGTGTGTTGGTAGGAACAGCAATGGTGAAGGTTTGCAACAGTTCTTACAATCGAGCACTAGTGAAGGTTTGCAATAGTTCTTACAATCGAGCACTAGTGAAGGCTTGCAATAGTTCTTGCAGTCGAGCACTAGTGAAGGTTTGCAACAGTTCTTACAGTCGAGCACTAGTGAAGGTTTGCAATAGTTCTTACAGTCAAGCACTAGTGAAGGTTTGCAATAGTTCTTACAGTCGGCAAGAACAACTGAAGGTTTATCTGTGTGCGATTGGACTTTGTCAAAGAAACTCCTTTTCTGCGGAGGCAGTGTGTGCTGGTAGTAATAGTATAATAATCACAATAATAATAATAAAACAGTCTTTTATAGCGCAGTATCCCCACAAGGTGATCTCAAGGCGCTTCACAATGACAATAAACTAATAAGAGTCTGCTAACAGAAGTCACGATTTCGAGCCCAGTTCTCGAAGCTTCGACCAAGAAAATGGGTGCGACGTGCCTGAATGCCGATGATTGTTTGTGTTATTGCTGCTGTCAAGATGCCATGGCTACATGCACTTTTCTTACTGACGACAGTGGCAGACCGCTACAGTGAAGAAATTGACGACTCCACTCCTGTCAATCAAAAGGGCCGAGCTCCCAGAATTCATCGAATCGTTCTTTGCCAGACACTACGAGGGAAGCACGTGTAGTTTGATATGACTTTTTCAATTCAGTTCAATTCAAAAATACTTTATTTGTCCCTTTCGGGCAATTAAGTCGTGCTAAAAGATAGCCGGTGACCGGACGGACAATGACTAATGATAAACATCAAACATCAACATTAAAAATTTACCCAGCTTAAGATTTCTAACACACGTAACATATCTCATCACACCATGTCATTAAACCTGTCTTTTAAGGGAAAACAGGCCGTTGCGTCAATTTACGTGAAATCACTTGCCGACTGGAGTTGTCTCTTCTTAGCTCTACAAAGTTAGCGTTGCATGATTCGAAGTGGAATTGGAAGCGTCTCGGTATACATGGTGCCATCGAATGTCAGTGATGGCTGAGTTTTTTCCTACAGTGAATCATTTTCACATTTCTTGCAGCACAGAGACGAAGTTCTTAGTGCTCCACAATGCAAGTGTCGCATTATTGGTAATAGAATTGTCTTGGTATACATGGTGATTTCGAATTTTAGCGCTCGCGTGTTGTTGTTGTGACGCCATCTCTACAGCGGATCATCTTACTTGTGCTTGCGACACAACGGCTCAACGACTGAGAACCAGAAGAAATTCTTAGCTTAAAAACCAGCGTCTGCTTACTGAGAACTCGCTGATGACTACACCGTCTGCTGGCCTCGTATGTCCATGTACCTTTGGGTACCCGTCTAATCGATTTCTCGAGATGGTATTTCCGAACTAATGTTTCTCTCGCTTCGTCTTCTCTCACCCCGCTGACGTCAAAGCTCAGTAATTAAGAAGACACGTACGTTGAACCCGAGGTTCTGACAAAGTCGCATCGACCAGCAGGCAGGTGCCACCGCAAATGCCATATACGAGCACCAGAAAATGAGTATTGTACTTGCGATTCCTCATCTTTCGTAGGGTGATCCCCTAACAAGATCCTTAACAGGTGGTTGCCTGGAAACCTGGGCAATTGACGCATCGTCACCTGCCCTCAGTGACTATCAGATGGTGATGATGTCAACAAATCAGCGCACGACTGCACACTCGGTGCGTGCTCTCGGTGGTTTAGGAGAGGTTTTGAAAGAGGACAGAGGGAGAGAAAGCAGATGGTTAATGGTGTGAGGTGCTGAAGTCTTGAATCGCTTGCGTGCCCGAGGGATCAACACTCAAAGACCAACTCTGGGGAATGGCCGGAGACAAGATTACGAGGACGTTCATTAGAGTGTGCCAACCGTGAAACGTTGAAGAAGAAGAAAAAGAAGTGTCTGAAATGCAGTGATGTTGACTGCACCCCTCACTGACTCAGGAAGAGAGTTCCACAGTTTGCATAGGGCTGCATTCAGGTCCGATGGATCAGCGTTGTTGCTCACTTGACAGCCTGTCAAACTGGACTCATGAGGAAACGCTGCTGGATGATACAGCATTTGCTGACGTTCAGAGTTGTCTATTTTTGTCTGCTGCTGTCTCACTGAACGGATCAAGATAGCGAGACAGAGAAGTGGTACAATATGTGTGTGTGTGTCGCGTGATGAGGGGGGCGCGGGGGGGGGGGGGTGTCTTTCAGTGCTCGCGTCGTGAGTTCGAATCCCGGCTAGGATCATATAATTGTGCTGGCCTTTTTCTCGTTGTCTCGTCTTTGATATCGACCTGATGTGGTGGGAAAGGACGTTAAACCCCCAAGCAAAGATCTACCCACCCATTGTCGCGTGATGAAAACTCTTTATCCAAAAAATCTTGAAATTTAAATCTGTCTTGTCGGTTTTTTTTTTTCTGGGCGTATTTTAACCTTTTGGCATTCTGTACACATGACATTTAGTCAAAAAGAATAGCTGCTCCGTGGTTCTGCATTTTTGCCTCCGTACTTATGTTCGTCTTCAGAACGCGGTCGCAATGGTAACCAGACGGTTCATTCCGCGAGCCAAGATGATGCGGTGTAGTACAGATCCGCACGGTGCTTATCAGACGAACAATGGATGCAATTACATTAGCGAATCTACAATAATTTGTGTGCTGCGGTTGGAGTCTTGTCTTTGCCTGGATGTCCTTGGCGTGCTGGTCACGCCCACGGCCAGTCTAGTTCTCTCAGGAGTAAACGGATTTACAGTCCACTAGTTCGCCTGTAAGTTGTTCCGTGGCTCATCGTTCTTTGAGTTCCATACATGTGCAAACCGCAGAGAAAACTCATTTATTTCTTACGGTCTCCTCGTGTACTTCTATGGCTTCGTTCATTTTGTTGCTCCTGAGACAGTCATAAAAAACAACATAGGATGGAGTTTCCAGCGCAGAAATGGACTTTCGAATTTGAATGGTTATCAGAAAGGAAGCCTGACTGGAGTTATATTCTTTTATAAAGGATTTTGAGACAAACCTTGTCTGCAACTGAACAAACGGTGTGATGGAGTTGCCTGATTGGAGCTGTATTCTTTATAAAGGATTTCGAGACAAACCTTGTATGCAACTGGACAAACTGTATGATGGAATTTCCAGCTCAGAAACGGACTTCAGGATTTGATTCGCCACGGAAAGGAAATATGAAAGGCGTTTGTGTTCTTAGCCGAAGGACTAACATCGCTGAATGGTGAATATGGAATATTCTGCGCAACAGGGTTACACTGCGTATTTTGTATGATTAGAGTGATACTTAGATGAATGATTTTAACAGGCCATCGAAGAACCGAAACACGAAGTTTCCATGCTATCAACTGGCCATTAACATTTGAAAGGTCAAGAAAGATGAAGCATTGAAAGGAGTTTATGTTCTCAACTGAAGGAGTAAGATCATCGATCCGGACTAATGGTGACACTGTGTAATTTTCTGATTCTTATTTGTGGATGACGGATTTTAGGACCAATGTTTTTTATGAAATTACTGTAGAATGGAGTCTCCACCCAGATGGGAACTTTACAATTGGTTGGGCCAAGGAAAAAGAAAACAAAAATACGACCATCGTTTTTATGAAATTACTGTAGGAAGGAGTTTCCAGCCCAGAGGTGAACTTTACAATTGGATAGACCCAGGAAAAGGGAACAAATGCACGACTGGAGGTTATATTCGTGCCTGAAGGATTAAGACCATCGACGTGCGATAGCAGATTCTGCTCGTGGTTACAATGCGCTTGATTCTATCGGAAGATGCGAAGAAGTCGTTGAACGGGAGCTTATAGGCATTGACGGAGAGAACAGGTCTATTCACTATGTACTGGCCAAAAAGGCGACAGTAAGTTGGTTTTCTTTTGTTCCTTTCTTTGATCTGTTTTGTTTTTTGTTTTTATTGTTTTGGGTTTTTTTTCTTTTGTTTTATTTGCTTTTTGGTTGTTTGTTGTTTTGCTTGATTTGTTTGTTTGTTTTTTTCTGAAGGGGGGGGGGGGGGGGGGCATTTGTTGATGGTGGTTTTTCTTCCCTTGTTATTTATTTTATTTTATTTTATTATTATTATTTTTATTTTTTTTTTTTGGGGGGGGGGGGGGAGCGGTCTCAGTGTTGTTGTTATTGTTAAATTTGTGGTTGTTGTTGCGATCCGTACAACATACGTAAATTCATGTCCTGGAGATCACAGGTTTTGCGTGCGTGCGTGCGTGCGTGCGTGTGCGTGTGTGTGTTCCGGGAGAAAGGGGAGAGAGAAAAGACGAACATCCATGTAATTGAAAAAAAAAATCTATAGAGTCACAGTCATGTTTCATCACAGGGCACGCTGCCCACCGCTACCTGTCTCCGACTTGTCTCACAATACATGTACCTTTATTTCTGCTGCTGTCTTCCCACGTGGTTTGACGTCATTGTAGTGAGGAGACTGACTTGTTGCATCGACTCAAACTATAAACGGATCTGCGAGCATTATAAATATACGCCCTCTCGTCTGTACTGATATTTCCTGCTATTTTATCTTGAGAGTGGTTGTCTCTGTCGATACCACTTTTATAGAAATGGGCTTCGATCGCTGTTTGGCGCACCTAGCTGGCATTAATGCAAATATACATTTCCGCAATTAGTTTTAGCTCGATTATGCTCTCATTGCCATACGCAGAATATTTCTCTGTTGAACTCTTTAGGAGCCCCAGCTCGACGACCCCCTGTCCGCGATATATAAGACTGGTTTAAAAAAAAAAAAGCCGCTGCACACCAGCAGGAGCCACTTCAAGCCACTTTTGCGCAAGACGTGGGCCTTCCCCGTTATCGGCCCGAGACCACTGCAGATTTGCATAATATTTGCTTGAAGTGGCTTCTATGATCTGAAGATTTCAAGTAAAAATGCGAGCTTTACATGGGCTTTCAAGAGTTAATAATTTTTTTTTTTTTAAATCCATTTTACAGGCTGAATATTCTGCAGTAGAACGTCGATTTCTTGGGTTTTTTTTTTTTTTTTTTTTACTTTTACGTAAAATAGCTTGGTATAGTTGTCCTGACGACGGGGTTGAAACCGTGCATTTGCTGTCCGACGTTTTTCTGATATATTGGACGGGGGAGGCTATTATGGAGGGAACTCGTACAGGTCTATTTTTAGACGGTTAGGGTTAGCGTTAGGGTTTGGTTAGGGTTTGAACGCGCTATCGGGCGTTTCCGGAATCCCGTGACCTCACGTGACGTCCGTCTAAAAATAGACCTGTACCAGTTCCCTCCATAATAGCCACCACCGTTTTGGACTCGCTCATAGTAGTATGACAGACCCCTCTTCTGCCAATCCTTCACCTGCTCTTTCCCTCGATCGTCTTCTTTCCGATAATTTTTATCTGTTTGTGTGCTTTTGTTTGAATACAAATAGCAGTGTGTGTGTGTGTGTGTGTGTGTGTGTGTGTGTGTGTGTGTGTGTGTGTGTGTGTTGTTTGTTTGTTGTTGCTGTTGTGTTTTGTTTGTTTGTTTGTTTGTTTGTTTGTTTGTTTGTTTGTTTGTTTTGGGGGATGTTGTTTCTTTTGTTTGGGTTTTTCGTTTGTTTGTTGTTGTTTGTTTTTTATGATTTTGTTTTTAGCGGTTGTTGTTGTTGTTGTTGTGTGTGTGTGTGTGTGTGTGTGTGTGTGTGTGTGTGTGTGTGTGTGTGTGTGTGTGTGTGTGTGTGTGTGCGCGCGTGTGTGTGTGTGCTTTGTGAGAGTGTCTTTTTGTTTGTTTATTTTTTTATATCCTTCAACCCGATTAGGCTGTCCAACATTGCAATGCAATAGGTTTCATATTCCGTGACTGACAAATATTTCAGTCTTACATACATGCACGCTCATCTATCATACATTACGCTGGAGTTACCTATTATCCATGAAATTAGAGACAAGTGACCTATTCCTGCAGGCAAGGCTCGCTCATATCAATGACATGATATCACCCGGCCTATGCGCTTGTGAGCCTCTTACGAAGGTCAAATCGTGACGTTATGGAGTCACAAGACGACCATGTAGTAAAGTGGTAGAATCGATATCAGCAGCGAAGTCTGCAACATGCTGGGTTGCTGATTGCTTGGTTAACACTTTCGCGACATTGGTTTGTTGCTGTTTGGTTGACTTGTTGAAAGGTGCAGGTTTTTGTGTGAGTTTCTTTTGCTGATTTTGCTGTGAGGAGTGAGACGTTGGTGTCGTATTTTTAGTGGTTTGGTTTTAAGTCTGTTGAAAAGTGCTGACTTTTGTGTGAATTGATTTTGCTGAGAAGTTCGTATCTTTTTAGTGGTTTCGGTTTTGAAGCGCAGTGTGCGTGCGTGTGTGCGTGCGTGCGTGCGTGCGTGCGTGCGTGCGTGTGTGTGTGTGTGTGTGTGTGTGTGTGTGTGTGTGTGTGTGTGTGTGTGTGTGAGAGAGAGAGAGAGAGAGAGAGATTCTGACGCCTGCAATCGACTCTTACAACACCTAATGGGTTTGACACTCTTGATTAGAAACACTTCAAATCCGAACAGTTACCAGTCCAAACAACCATTCCCTTCCCATTTCCACCTCCACCACGACCTCACACACACACACACACACACACACACACACACACACACACACACACACACACACACACACACACACACACGACCGTTTCTACAAGCAAAAGCCTGTATTTGAACAATCGCTGTTTATCGTCTCAGCCATTTGTTCCCAGTTAACACAAAACCTCTGGTGGGCCTGTGATTGGAAAATCGTTATCGACAAGTCTATACCACGCATCAACACGCGCACCTGAACACTGGTGCACTGTTGTCGCTTTTACACGGGCGGTCAATCAAGATGGCGGAGAGATACATTATATTAAATTAATTGAATAGATATCTGGTTGGTCACAAGACGGTCGGGCGTTTTTTTTTTTTTTTTTTTTTTTAGAGATACTCTTATTCAAAAGTTTTGATAACGATTATTCGTAGGTAAAATAATAATAATAATAAAATGGGTACTTAAGGGACGCCCTTCCTCTCGCGGGAGTTCATGGCGCCTTACAATCAACACACACTCACTCACCCAGAAACACACGCAACATGCCTCCACACATACACTTAACTACAAACACATAATGTGTAGCATCATACACGGGCTGCCCCTGGCTTACACACACACACACACACACACACACACACACACACACACACACACACACACACACACACACACACACACACACACACACACACACACACGACCAGCAAGATGAAGATGTGGCAACCGTTACTGGTTGAAGGCTGCCATATATATGTGATATTAGCATGCACAAAAAAACAAACATTTTGCTAACATCATAAAAATATAACTCTTCAAAGCCGATGAAAAAATCGCAATATTTGAACTCTTCAGAACACTAGAAGCCACTTCAAGCCACTATTATGCAATCTGCAGCAGTCTCGGTCCTAGCGGGGAAGGCCCACGCCTTGTGTGATAGTGGCTTGAAGTGGCTCCTACTGGTGTGCAGTGGCTTGTTCGTTTTAACAATTCTAATCATACAGCGGGAGAGGGGTGGTTCGGCTTGCTTTTCTTAAGAGCTCATGTATAAACACAAATAACCAGTAGATTCGTAAATACACACCGGAAATTATTGCTTATTACATAAACTGCAACCAGCGTCAAAACGTTTTGATCAAAGTAGCAGCAGGAAAAAATGCCGCCATCTTGATTAAACCCCCGTGTTGACGACAGTGACGTCACAAACCACCACCCTCTGGGATGCTCAGGAGGTCAACGACACCCTCGAGGGAACGACGCGCAGCCGAAGTCCAGACTAGGGACGTGATAGCTGTAGCACACGGAAACGTTATGTTCTAAGCAAGCAGCGTCCAAATTGAATAGATTCACGGCATGAGGGCGTGTTTTTTGCACGATCGAATTGACAGCTTTGAACTCAGGAAGGACATAAAATGCGCTACAGGCTAACGCTGATGACTTTAGTAATAATTCAGGACTGATCTTTTGTCAGTATGTGATGTGTCGGAATTGCGTATCGGCCAAATTATGAGGTAGTCTTGTGTTGTGCTGTGAATAGGGCGTGGATGTTCTTTCACTTTGTAAAGGCGTGTGTGTCATGGTGATGAAATACGAACTCTGGTGGTGGCTTCAGGAATAACTTTGGAATTATCCTTGTCAGCTAGGTGTCTAGAAAAGCTACGCACTGCTTTTGCATCGAGGTTTGATCGTGTCCGAACTCTGTGCTATTACTACTCGGCATTCTGAGTCCTGTGATACTTTGCTGGCTTCAAGAATAATTGTGGAATGTTTGTCAGCATGTGATGTGTCGGTTTTGCTTATCGGTCAAATTATGAGGTAGCCAGTGCTGTGTTGTGTATAGGACGTAGATGTTCTTTCACTTGGTAATGGCGTATGTGTCATACTAATGGTGTAGGAACTCTGTGCTGTGTATAGGGTGTAGATGTTCTTTCACTTTGTAATGGCGTATGTGTCATACTAATGGTGTAGGAACTCTGTGCTGTGTATAGGGCGTAGATGTTCTTTCACTTTGTCATGGCGTATGTGTCATACTAATGGTGTAGGAACTCTGTGCTGTGCTGTGTATAGGGCGTAGATGTTCTTTCACTTTGTCATGGCGTATGTGTCATACTAATGGTGTAGGAACTCTGTGCTGTGCTGTGTATAGGGTGTAGGTGGTCTGTCACTTTGTCATGGCGTATGTGTCATACTAATGGTGTAGGAACTCTGTGCTGTGCTGTGTATAGGGCGTAGATGTTCTTTCACTTTGTCATGGCGTATGTGTCATACTAATGGTGTAGGAACTCTGTGCTGTGCTGTGTATAGGGCGTATCTACTTGGCTGTTCTGATTTCTGCAACATTCTGATGGTTTCAGGAACAACTTTGGAATAATCTGTGTCAGCTAGGTTTCAATTCTTGGGTCGTGAGTTCGAATCCTGGCTGGGGCCAGATATTTGTGTTGGCCTTTTTCCTCGTTGCCCCGTCTTTGATATCACCCATACGTGGTGGAAAAGGACGTTCAACTCCCGCACCTGACAGGGGTTTAAAAACATTTGAATGTCTCCTTTCCGGCCAGGCCTCACTGGAGTAATGCACGTCTACTTTTCTTTTTAGGCCAGAGAGGCAGTTCGCACAAAATAATGTGCTTGCCTCATGTGTTTCCCACCTCTGTGCAAATAGTCCCAGCTTCACTGGCAGCTTGCCTCTTTTTGTGACCGCCTGCCATGCACCTTGACGTACATGACACAAAAATCACGAAAATCACGCTTGCTCATGACAACAAAAATCACTACAGACTAGCACACTTGCCAAAGAGGGTATCTCAAATAAACACCAAACATGACCCCACGGTCAGTTTGTGTCCTTACGCCTACATAACCCCCAAACTTACTCGCTAGGAATTGAGTTAAGGCAGACGTTAAAGCATGGAGGTGTACTGGGGGAGGCGTGATGGCGACATCCTTTACAAAAGACTTTAGCTGTCGCTGTAAAATTCGCTTTCCTGCAAATAGTGTTAGTGCGCAGCGATCAATACGGTTGTTAAGGACATTTTTGTGTGTGTCCTGTTTTCTGGTTTGTTTCATTTGAACGTTTTCCCTATACTGATAACGACGTGAAACTTGGAAAAAATATGTGGCTGCAGCAGATTCACGTAGGGTGTGAGTTTTGCGTGGAACGTATCTAGGTTCACTAGAGCTATGTTTTTGATGCGCAGGAATCGTTTTGTCCGTGCCTATAGAGTAGATATGAAATATGGGGCATTTTTGTATTTGAAAAATTGTTAGCTTGAATTTTAGCACATGTTTGATAACTGCTAATCACGATAGCAGACTTCAATCAAAAATTTAGCTTAACTTTAGTAATTCTAACACGGTTAGATTATGATAATAATAATAATAATAATAATAATACTTATCTAGCGTTTATTCTCGCAGCAAAGCAGCTCATAGCCACACACACACACACACACACACACACACACACACACACACACACACACACACACACACAC
Source organism: Batillaria attramentaria (assembly GCA_018292915.2). Classification (NCBI taxonomy): domain Eukaryota; kingdom Metazoa; phylum Mollusca; class Gastropoda; family Batillariidae; genus Batillaria; species Batillaria attramentaria. The sequence goes on along the minus strand of JACVVK020000530.1, from coordinate 237,679 downwards.
ACCTTCATGATGCATATGAACTGGTTTATTGCGCCTAGGAGATGATACGTTGTAATATTTGCTGTATATGCGCTTAGTATTTATCTTTGTTTTACCTAGTTGTAATTGCTATTTGTTTTCTACGCTTTTTTTGTAATCGGGAGTTATAGAAATTAGCATGAAGGTGCAGCGTCTCCTGCATGTCCTTCAGCCGCGAATTAGTCTTTGTGGCTTGCGCGGCTTTAAGCCCTAAAAACTCACTCACTCACTCCTGCATGTCCTGGGTTTATACCGCCCCGAAGACCAATTTGCAGCCTTTGTCCAACGTTACATTTTTTTTCATATAGTGCAGGCACACTCAGCCGCGAATTACTCTTGGTGGCTTTCGCGGCTCTAAGCCATAACAACTCACTCACTCACTCACTTACTCACTCACTCCTCATCCTGATGCAGATATCCAGTACAATAATCGCCACTTTCGCATTCCGTTTCTTCGAGGGTTCTCTTCCTCCCTACCTGTCGGCCTTACTCTGTAAGTATCAACCGTCGCGCACCCTGCGTTCCGCTAGCGAAAAACTCCTCACAATTCCGAAGCGTAACATGAAAACTGCCGGAGAGCGCTCTTTCAGCTTTTTAGCCCCGACTGTCTGGAACTCTTTGCCAATCGAACTCCACCTTCAGACCTCACTGCCTCTGTTTAAATCGCATCTGAAGACCTATCTCTTCCGCCAAGCCTTTGACAGCTAAACCTCTGTTAAGCCTCAGTGTCTGTGTGCATCATGAGTTTGTTGCACTGCCAAATTGTATGTAAGCGGAGGGGATGTAAATAGCGTGTGTGTGTGTGTGTGTGTGTGTGTGTGTGTGTGTGTGTGTGTGTGTGTGTGTGTGTGTGTGTGCTTTAAGCGCAGCGAGTCCTTGAAGCGGGAGAACGGCGCTCTATAAAAGCCATGTATTATACAGTTCCAGACAGAGGGACTAAGTCAATGGCTGACTACATGCCGTGTGAAAAGCTTGGCGGAAGCGGTGGGTTTTGATGCTAACAGTAACAGTTGACCTGGGAGGATACAGATCGAGTTACAATGTTTCACGGTGTCATTTCGTTCAACAACCTGTCTTCGTTCATTCAACAAGTCGTCTCTCTACCCACACCGTGAAACCAACCCACGGCCAAACTTAACATTGTCGTGACGCCCGCTAGTTCAGAATCAGGTCAGAACACTTTCCGATGTTCGACCAATCGATCGGTTTTCTGTAATTCACACAGGTGCACTCACTCACGTCGGCTCGTCTTCTGCGTTTAGCGCTTTGATTAATTGTATCACGAAATAACACGGTGAAAATAGTCATTTCATGTCCTGCTATCACTGGAAGGACAGGATTCTTTTGTTTTTCATTCTTTCTGTATTTCCGTTGTCTACCTCCCCCCCCCCCAAAAAAAAAAAAACAAAAACATAAGGCATATAGATACGGTCCCCACCTTTCCCAACTGCAGTCAAAACACACTTGTTCTCAGCTCAGAAGCAGTTGTGAGGGACTGACAGAACGCTCTGTGTGTGCGTGTGTGTGTGTGTGTGTGTGTGTGTGTGTGTGTGTGTGTGTGTGTGTGTGTGTGTGTGTGTGTGTGAGCCACAAATGCTATGTCTTTTATTGCTCTCTCTCTCTGGCATTATTTGCATGCCATTTTATCTTGTTTTATCTTATTTTTCTTAACTTTATAAGCGCTTAAAGCTCAGTGAGTATAAGCACTACATAAATATCCATTATTATTATTATTACTATTATTTATTTATCTATTTGTTTATTATTATTACCTCGCAGGCGGTTCGTGATCGAGATCTGCCAAAGAAAAGTACTGAAGAACATGCGGAGATGTCCTGTGCTCGTAGGCGTGATAATTACCCTCCTCTTTTATCTATATTCTTGCTTCTTTTGTCCTAGTATATGAGACTAGCAGCATTGTAGTCCCTAGCGATTGAGGCGCGTGTGGATTTCATAAGCTTATGTCTAGTGTGGTGTTTCTCTGCTTCCATACATGATGCTAAACGTCTATACAAAGGCACCATCTGTTCTTAGGGCCTGCAGAATTTGCACGTGATGCACGTGCCCAGAAGTCTCAGAAACTGTTGCTAGCCTTCTGCGACACTCTAATGATGATAATGATGATGATAATGAGGATGATTGGTCATTTGTATAGCGCTACAAGATAACTTCCATGCAGTAAGCATGCTCACGGCGCCTTTGGGGAGAGAGAGAGAGAGAGAGAACTGAGAGAAAAGATGAGTCTTGAGGTTCCGCTTGAATGTCATGACTGACGCAGAACCTGACTTGAGGTGAGCTGGCAAGTTGTTCCAGAGGCAAGGAGCTGCACTCTTGAAAGCCCGTGCACCAGAGCGTTTCTTGTTTGCGTTGTCTAATGCCTCGTGTTGTAACTGACGGTCTTTCGGAGATAGAGTAAGCCTACAGGATGGTTATTGTCTACTTTCATACATGATGCTAATCTACACAGGCAAAATCTGCCTGTGATTAATTGTGGTACATGTTCCTAGAAGTCACAGAAAATATCGCTAGCTTTGTGCGACACACTGATGACTCGTACTGGAATTAACTGACGGACTTCAGAAGATATAGTAAGCCTACACTGGCTAGTAGCCTACTTTGAAGCACGATGCTGTTGGTCTGTACGAAGGCGTTATCTACCTA
>JACVVK020000530.1:220000-230000 GCA_018292915.2 Batillaria attramentaria | reverse complement strand
GGCCTTCTTGCGCGAGGACAGTCTGAGCACGACGGACAGGAGCGACTCATGCGCTACGTCTTCAGGGCGTGCCAGCAACGAACAAAGTCTGTGTGGTTCTGAAAGTGACTCCTTCAGTGGATCCGATCATAGCTTCAGCAACAGGTTCATTTCTAGGGCGCCTCCTGCCGTCTCTACCATAACCCAGGCAGCTCCAGTGACGTCCAGAACTCTGACACTGAAACTACCAACGCCTGAAACAGCTAAAAAGACTGACGCTGACTCAAAGCAAAGAGAGCAAGACAGACAGAAAACGAGATCACCCAAACACAGACTGAGTAGCAAACGAGACAGAACGGAATCGCCGTCTCGCAGTGCAGGAGACAACTCGAACCAGGGTGGTAGGAACAGTGATAACACAAAAGAAACCACGACCGAAAAGTCGAGAAGATCTAACCATCTCCTGCCTTACCAGTACAGCAGTGAGATGGAACTGGAGACCGAGGTCAATCCCAGACCCAAGTCCCCGCATCGCAGGTCCAAATCTCCCGGCAAAGGAAACAGGACAAAATCGCCAAGTGGCCGTAGGTCTAAATCGCCTAAAAGTTCCGACCATCACAGATCAAAATCGCCAACCGTGCGCAAGGAAGGTAAATCGCGGAACAGATCAAAATCGCCTCACGATCACAGTGAAGGTAAGGATGGTGAGCATCCTGCTATCAGCAGTCCCGCTAAGACAGGGAAGGTGGACAAAAGCACTGCGCACGTGACGTTCGATAGATTGTTTGTTGAAGACGCTCATAAGGAAAGCCCACAGAGGAAAGTGAACAACCAGCTAAACACTCAGCATCTACACGCTAATACATCTGGCTCTAGACACGACAGTACTACCACCGAACCTCAGCCGACGTCAGCGTGGAGAACTCACCCCCACCCAAACGTAACCCTATTTTACACAGAAACGGAAACGTCCCACAGACTGGTCAAGCTGAAGGCAGAACTGGAGATTCTGTGAACAAAGACGCTGCCCCCGGAGACAAACAGAAGACTGATGTGTTGTATTCCACAGAGAGTTTGGAGGTGGCTGACATATTTCAAAACCCAGACAGTAAAAACTCTTCTCCCAAAAGTGGTAAAAGCATGAAGGGTGTAGCAGGACGTGGTCAGATCGAACCGGCGATGGTCTCCATCGTTCTCGAGGACGTTGACGGGAACCTCATGGAGAAGAACGACGCTGATGAAGACTCTCAGCATCAGCATCTCCATCACCTGCAGCAGCATCACTTGGGGGACAGCGTGCAGCACGATGACTTGCTCCACATCCCGTCCCGGTCCTCTTCCATCTCCCTCTCCCCCATCCCACAATCCCCCGTCACTGTCATCGAGGTCAGTCTAGACAACCAGCAGGACTCTATAGACACCGAAGAAGGCACGTGCAGCTCGAAAGACGCCAACGACGAAGACGAAGCAGATATGTGTGACCCTCACCTGGATCCCCTCGCCGATGTCGTGGACAGTTTCACTGACGTCACGGACCCAGAAGAGTTCCCTTCCGCTATGGATCTTGGTGGCGACCAGCGACTTTCATGTGCTCTGCATTTCTCGGACACACAGTCGGAAGATGAAAGTACCGGTGGAGCCGTACAAGCAACCAGTGAAGCTTGTGTGGAAGCGGACGACGGCAGGCAGTCCCCAATCTTGCTTTTCAGCGCCATCTCTCCCATGACGTCCTCCTCCTCGTCACCCTCCATGGCTCCAACGCCCAGGGTCCTCACAGACTCTGGCGTCCAAGCCGACGACGGGACTCTAACACCCATCATGTCGTTCCAGTACATCTCCATGTTGTCTGCTAGCGAAGACAACGATGATGTCGACAGTGAGTATTACCTAGTCATGGATCAGCAGGTTCAGTGTGGCCGTAGCGGGTCCTTGGAGTCAGCGGAGTCCGTTTACGAGTCTTCTGACGAGGGTCTAGTGCTTCAGCTGGCCGACCACTTCACTCAGACCAGCCAGCTGGTGAGGTACGAGATGTCGTCACAAACTGATATTCGGTTTGCGTCTGGGCGTTCTTCTGTACAAACCGGCGTTCAAACAGGACCTGAACTGTCAAACAGAAGGACTCCTCCGTCTCCTTTTAATGAGAACTATTGTCATGTTGAAGAAAGAGCAAAACCAGACACGTTCTTCTACATGCGGCAGTCTAGTTCTGACTCGGAGTTTTGGGAATACATGGGGATTGACGTGCCAGCTCGACTGAGGTACAGCCACTCGCCATCTCCAGAAAGTGTTCAGAGACAGCACGGGCACTCACTGTCTCTCACTGGTAAAGGGAGGTACCAGTTTCACTCCCCCACGGCTGAACAAAGAAGCCAGCAGATTAACTCGCTGTCTCCTACAGCCGAACAAAGAGTCCACCAGTTTAACTCGCTGTCTCCCACGGCTGAACAAAGAGTCCACCAGTTTAACTCACTGTCTCCTACAGCCGAACAAAGAGTCCACCAGTTTAACTCGCTGTCTCCCACGGCTGAACAAAGAGTCCACCAGTTTAACTCACTGTCTCCTACAGCCGAACAAAGAGTCCACCAGTTTAACTCGCTGTCTCCTACAGCCGAACAAAGAGTCCACCAGTTTAACTCACTGTCTCCTACAGGCGAACAAAGAGTCCACCTGTTTAACTCGCTGTCTCCTACAGCCGAACAAAGAGTCCACCAGTTTAACTCGCTGTCTCCAATAGCCGAACAAAGAACGCACCAGTTTAACTCACCGTCTCCTACAGCCCGAACAAAGAACGCACAGTTAACTCACTGTCTCTACAGCCGAACCCAGAACGCACCAGTGTTAACTCACTGTCTCCTACAGCCGAACAAAGAACGCACCAGTTTTAACTCACTGTCTCCTACAGCCGAACAAAAGAACGCACCAGTTTAACTCACTGTCTCCTACAGCCGAACAAAGAGTCCCAACCAGTTTAACTCACTGTCTCCTACAGCCGAACAAAGAACGCACCAGTTTAACTCACTGTCTCCTACAGCCGAACAAAGAACGCACCAGTTTAACTCACTGTCTCCTACAGGAGAACAAAGAACCCATCAGCTCCATCCACTGTCTCCTACAGCCGAACCAGGCAACCACCAGTATAACGCACTGTCTCCTGAAGCAGAAGAAAGAACCCGCCGTCTCTCGCCTCCACACGCTACACAAAAATCCCACTCGACTTTGTCAGCGACAAGCTCCCAGCTTCTTGGTTCGTCTTACCTGGTACCCCCACCTTCTCCTGTGGCCTCTTCTGTTCCCAGCAACACCGGCGTACCCAGCAGAAGGAGTACTGCGAGTGGCAATCATATTGGTGATACGGATAAGGCCGTTAACACCTGTATATCCATGGCAACGAATGAAGTTCCGGCTGCGCCTCCCTCCATCAGCGAGGCTCGGTGGTGTTTCATAAAACCGATGAACGTTGACGTAGGTTTAAGTGGTGACGTTGTTCAGCAACCAGTGCATGTGTCCACCCTGAACTTCAACGTCGATGATTACAGACACAATCATTCCACACGCGAAGATACGAGAGAAGATACTGAACGTCGAATTCGTTCGCTGCAGAGAGAACGACTGTCTGCAGAAAGACACCTGCGTCCCGCGAGACAAGACAGCAATGCTGAAGAAAATGCGAACGGTTCAAACGAAAGAAATACAGACAACAGTCCTGTAGATTCTGAAAGGTTACGTGCACTTACGGATACGGTGCAGAGAGTAACTACTGCCAGTCCACGTTCACCAACTTCACTCCCAGGCAACCCAGAATGCTTTGAAAGAAACAGGAATGACGACAGACCTTTCAAAGACGCTGACAGAGAAGCTTCGCAATATCAACAGCAGACGCAAGATTTGCTGAATGTGCCAAGTAGCGAATCTTTCACTTCTTCAGAGGAAGCGAGACAGTTTGTGTACACGCGTTTGCTGCTGAGAGGATCCACGGAACCTACACAGAATGCTCATCGTTCTGCGAATTCTTCAGCTCTCGATAGTCAAACAAATGTAGGAATAGAAAGTCTAGGGAATGTAACTACCAACAGACACGGTACAGAACCCGATAACTGCATCCCCGATGACGCATCTGTCGTGCAAAACCATACCGAGGATGTAGGCACGTCGAATGTTGTTGACCATGAAACAGAGCGTCGTGGTGTGAAAGTACGGATGTCTGTAGAAAGAACTAAAGACAGCGTTCAGTTCGCTCTTACAGACGGTGTATCTGATTCCAGTCCTGACACACTCAGACACAAAGCCCAGGGTTTGTTTCTGTTACCGTCGTCAGAAAAAAGCATCTCGAACACGAACGATGCATCTGAGAAGCAACACGTTGATCTCGAGTCAAGCGGGGATGTGCTGAAACAGGAAGCAAGGAGACTCCTTTTGCTGCCAAATTCGGATGGTATCCAGAGTGACAGTGAAGTAGAAGGGATTGAGAAGGCTTCAAATGCCGAGGTCCTAAAGCAGAAAGCAAGGGGCCTCTTTTTGTTACCAAATTCAGATGACATCCAGTCGAAGAGTGACAGTAAAGTAGACGGGACTGCTTCCAATGCCGAGACGCTAAAACAGAAAGCAAGGGGTCTCTTTTTATTGCCAAATTCAGATGATGTCAAGTCGGGGAATGACAGTGAAGGAGAAGATACGGACACAGCCTCAGATACCGAGGTGCTGAAAGAGAAAGCGAGGGATCTGTTTCTGTTGCCAGGTGATGTTCAGTCGAAGAGTGACAGTGAAGTAGGAGAAAGTGAAGCAGTTTTGAATGCTGGAGAACTGAAGCAGCAGGCGAGGAGTTTGTTTCTGTTGCCAAATTCGGATGATATCCGTTCGAGGAATGACAGTGGAGCAGGAGTGACGGACACAGCTTCAAATGAAGAGGCTCTTAAACAAAAAGCCAGAAGTCTCTTCTTGTTGCCTAACTCTGACATCGATCCGGCAGAAACGGAAAGTGCACCAGATGCACTAGATACTGCAGCTACAGACTTCAGCGCTGAGGACGCAAAACAAAAAGCTAGGAGCTATTTTCTGTTACCTCACTCAGTGGAGACACGACCTACTGATGTCAACAAAGCCGGGTCATATCCTACGGCACCGGATTCAAGTGCTGAAGATCTGAAACAAAAAGCAAGGGGTCTGTTTCTGCTTCCGAACTCAGAAAGTAATCCTAAAGAGTCAAACAAGAGAGGCCAGAGTGGTCTTTCAGAACCCAGTCATGAAGTATTGAAACAGAAGGCTCGAAGTGTGTTTCTTTTACCTGGTTCACAAATTTCAGACCCTGCAGGCAAAACGGAACAAGCGCCTCGCCAAGATACTCCCATTGTCTTTACAGAAACCAACGGTGATACTCAGAGGAGCGTGACTGCAAGAGAACATTTAGGTGGACAGCAAAGTGATGTTGAGTCCAGGAAAGCAATTATGTTCGAAAATTTTGCACAACATACTATTGAGGACGTTTGCAATGGTTCTCTGGAAAATTTGCTGTCCGTGAAAAATCCTCTACTGTCACGTGACCTGGCTGCGTTCAGTCATGGTTTTGATGAAGAAGGTCAGAAAGGGGAAGACGTGTTCGGTATGAGGGATCTGAATAGTGGCGTGGACTCTGAACATGGAAACAGTGGTGTGAAAAGTTTCAGTCAGCTGAGAGAAATGGACGTGGATGAAGAAAGCCAGTCTTGTTGTATTGATGCTGAAGGTACACATAACAATGTACAAGCATCCTCAGATCGTCAGCAGGCAGGACCTCCTTGTGATGCCTCTGATAGCGACAGTCACGATCCACCCGAGTCACTGTCTGACACTAGTTCAGAACTGTCGGCGATATTCGCCGGTTCTGCCTCATCTCATTATCGGTTTTCCCATCCGGGCAGTAAACGTGGCAACCTGGCTCAGCAATCTAGTAACGACAGCAGCAACACGGGCATTCCGGCTTCGGGTCTCTCTGAAAAGTTACAAGTACTGAGGCAATGTTCTGAGAGTGATACAACGGCGACGGATCTCCCTGCAGTATCACATTCACAAACTCAAGATTCTGAGGCTGACACAACAAACACAGAGTCCCATGTGATAACTCCGGAACTGTTTCAACAGGCGCCCGTTAAAAAACAAACTTCCGCTGAAGACGCAGAACTAGCTGTGAGGATCTTGTCTGGCGAGATCATAACACAACCCGGAAACCAGCATTATCGAAACACCCTTTCCTCACAGGAAGCTCGCACCATTGCAACGAGCAGAAAGACACTCGTTGAAAAGCAAATGCTCTGTATTAGTGACGATGCTGCAGATTTCACTGAAACAGAAGATGACCAAGATGGGCAGTCGTCCTCGTATGAACCAGAAGAACCGCCACTCTCGGGTAAATTCCTACCAGCCCGGAGAGTGGTGTCCCTTGAGGTGGAATGTTTCCGAGAGGAGAGCGACGTTCCTGAAATGTATTTAGGAGGCAGGAAATGGTCAACGCCGATCGATGAGTCTCGTCTGTTGCGTTTGCTGACGCTGGGGATCAGTCTACAGGATCTGAGGCGACTTCGGAGACACGGGATGCTGCTTGATTCCGCCAGTGACACCATAGACTCTTTCGCGAGCAGCCCCAGTTTGACAACTCCAGAGAACGAAAGGATTCACGAAGCAGAACGACAGGAATCTCTTGACTTCGGCAGAGTCGTATCAAAGGTGGAAGAGGAAGCGGAGGAAAAGATTTCAGATGAACCAGGCCCTAGTTGGTCGGACGATGTTAAACTACACCAATCTCTCGAAGCTGGAGCGGGGGAGAAGAGTGCACACAGCGAACGAAATATGAATGAACAGTCCCATGTGTATGATGGAGGGGATCAAGCCAAAACAGGAATGCTCTTAGGTGATGATGCTTTCCCTGACACGGAAAGCGCAGGTGGTGCAGCACCAGATAAGACAGAGAAGGAAAGTCTTATCAGAGACGATGTCCTTTGTGAAAGATCTCCTTCTCATAATGCTGAGTCGGCTACGTCCAAGTCAGATTGCGAGGAGTCCAGTTTTGAAAAGATGTACGAAGACGCCGAGATCCTCCTTGGGAGCGACAAAGACAGCATTGTGTTGAAAACTAACGAGAAACCGGCTGTGTCACGCCGTCAAAAGGGTAAATTCGCACTTAGTCAACTGGCAAAGTCATACAGACTTGAGACGCTGGACAAATCTGACGAAGACGTGGATGAAGTGCAGGACTTGAAAAGTCAGGAAACAACGCCACCTATGTCGTCTTTGTTCTTACCATCCGCTAGGAATGGACCAGTTCGCGAAGAAGAAGGACCTCAAAAGCCTCTTGTCGCTTTTGTTCACGAAAGTCGTGATACTGACAGTTTGGACGGTTCGTTTGAGTCCTCCAGTCCACACCATTCTCCACAAAATAAATCGTTTTTACACGTCGAGCACAGAGACATGAAATCCCCCGTCCTCTTCCTGACTCAGAACAGTGAAGATTCGCCGAAGAGGCTTTTCTCTGGAGACACCGATGAAGACACAGAATCAAGCAGAGTTTCCCCAAAGTGCGAGAGTTGGTTGAGACCTAGGAACTCAGTCTCACCACCCCAGACGAGATTTTTCGAAAACCGTTACGACTCTCGTCACAGCAGTACAGTGGGCGAGTCTACTTCCTCTGGCGTGGTTTCAGACTTTCACGCGTCCAGCAAAGCAAGCACAGGGTCAAGTGGCGCGGCGGAAAGTACGCAGCAGAGAAGAGCCCGCCTCTTTCAGTCCAGGGTGTACTCTAAACTGCTCTCCGTGGCGGCCATTTCGAAACACCAGAGTTCTGGGGAGTCTTCGTCTCCCCCTGAAGCCAATGACGACAGCCTTGACCTTGACCTTGACCTCAGCGGGAGAAGCTCGTTTTCCGAGGACAGACTGTCCTCGCCTCCGCCTCGACCGAGAAGAGGAAGACGATCTCTGTCGAGAAACTCGAGTATCGACAGTAGACGTTCCCTTTCGAGGGCTTCGAGTATTGACGTCAGTGACAGCAGAAGATCGTACTCGAGGAGCTCCAGCATAGAAGTAAACGACATTCGGGACTCATATTCACGGGACTTGACGGCTGATGTGAGTGAATTCAGAGTTTTACCCAACACGCTCCAGGTGCCTCAAGCCAGTGAATCCCTCGCTCCTAAGCGCGCTTTGTCCTCGCGAAACAGGCCTGCCAGTCCCACGCGGTTGCCCAGAGCTCAATCACCGATCCCTGATTCCTGTACGTCCCCTAGAAGCCTTTCGCCAATAGCGGACAGTTTGTCACCACTGAGCCCGTCACCAGCGAGGAGCACGCCTGACATCATTTTGTCACCAGCTAGGAGTTCACCAGCGTTTGACCCCACAGTGTCACCAACTAGTTCTTCACCACAGACTGGCTTAAGGTTCTTGTCCGGCAACTACTCACCACTTAACCACTCACCACTTAGTCGCTCGCGAGCGTTTGCACTCACAGCGTCACCAGCCAGTTCGTCGCCGTCGTCTGACGTCAGAGATGCAGCGGACAGCCGCACATCACGTCATTCACCACACTCACCAGTCTGTCAATCTGCCGTGTCACCAGGACGTGCGTCACCATCCACTGACGTCAAACAAGCGTCGGACAGTCACGTCACACGTTATTCACCACACTCACCAGTCTTTCACTCTGCTGTTTCACCAGGACGCCTGTCACCGACCGCTGACGTCAGATTTCGGTCACGCAGCCCATCACCAGCATTTGACTCCAAAATATCAACAGCAAAACCGACGTCACCTGCTGACGTCATTTTGTTGTCCGGCAATCGCTCTCCACCTAATCCTTCGCCAGTTGTGTCACCACCCAGTCCTTCACCCCCACCTGACACCAGAGCTTCGTCCGGTAACTCTTCAGCTTCTTCCAACGTAAGTCCGTCACACTACGGAAGCAGGTTGTCGCCGAGGGTTCAAACCCCGGACTCTTTAGACAGCTGTGCCTCACCGGATATCGACAAAGCATGGTGGCTAGGCGGCCAGTCCGGCAGAGGTTTCTTTCAGTCCCCTTTGAGACAGCCCCCAGAAACGAGCGCTCAGCCACACTACGTGACAGGCCAGCCACAACAAGAGAAAGGTCACTCACCAGAAAGAGGCCAATCACCAGAAAGAGGCCAGTCACCAGAGAGAGGCCACTCACCAGAAAGGTCACCGAGAGGTCACGGGTCCGTTCTTGAAATTGACATTCAAGGACAGGGTACCCCAGTGGGAGGGCGTCCGCTGGAAATTTCACCGAGAACCCACAGGTCAGTGCTTAACTTTGAAACTCAAGGAGGGCGGCTTGCATCATCGAGGGGAGGCAGTTCACCGGAGGTTTCACCGAGAGGCCGCGGAGTTCCGTTGCATAATGACGTTTCACAAGAACACTTGTCGCCACGGACACAGCACTCACCTCATGTTTCATCACGCGGCAAGTTTGGAGATAGCTCACCAGAAGAACAAGCACGCATTTCCTTAGGTAAACGTCCTTGGTCCGTTCAAAATATGTCGTCGTTTTCGTCGCAGGATTCATCGACAGGTCATCGTTCACCAACTTTTTCAGTTGCTCTTGGTTCCCCTGACCTTGACCGGAGCGTGACAGAAGTGTATCACATCCCGCCTCAAAACACGGGTGGGACAGGATTCCGTACACCAAGTAAACCAGACACCCCAGATCCTTTGAGATCACCAACGATTGCCGCCGATTCTTATCTGACAAAACCAAAGTCACATTCTCCCAACAGGCTGCATTCTCCACTCTACTCTCCTCACACGAGCGATAAATTGTCGACGGAGGGCATGCATTCAAGAAAACAACAGCCCTCGATTTCGACTCCGAACGGAATACAACAGAACAAGTCCCACAGAAGTGTCCGGGAACTGAGGAAGCAGTTTGAGGAGAGAAGTTCCAAATAGCCGGGGTGCCTTGACCGGATCAAACGCAAACTCTCTGAAGTTAACCAGATGGATACGTGTTTAGATAATTATTACGGTCCATAAACTATTTTGAATTGAG
>JACVVK020000530.1:180000-215000 GCA_018292915.2 Batillaria attramentaria | reverse complement strand
CCGTATCATCCGCCCCCTCCACCCGCCTCCACCCACCACCCCACCCCCCTCCTCCCCCGCCTCTCCCAACCCCACCCCACCCCACCCCACTCCACCCCATCTCTATCGCGTTGACGCTAGACCATTGTTCTCCCTGCCTCTACCAAATAATGTTGAGCTTGTTGACTGTATTGTGTAGCGTGTACCGGAACGGCTTCCCTCACTGTAGGTTTTCCTGTTGAGGCATGTCCATTGCTGACCCGCTCCCACTTAGTCTGCCTGATCACTCAACCGTGAAGAATGTGGCTGATATGGGATTTGACAACCTCTCTCTCTCTCTCTCTCTCTCTCTCTGTTATGTTGTATATAGCTCGTAGTTTAGTGTTCAACGTCAAGCTCGATAAATGGTTATCCTAACCAACATCTTCTACCGTTGTTAAGTAAAGCATCAAACTCTCTCTCTCTCTCCTCCTCCTCCCCCCCCCCCTCGTTATGTTGTATATAGCTCGTAGTTTAGTGTTCAACGTCAAGTTCGAAAAATGGTTATTGTAACCAACATCTTCTACTGTTGTTAAATAAAGCGTCAAAGTCTCTCTCTCTCTCTCTCTCTCTCTCTCTCTCTCTCTCTCTCCGTGAGGGTTTGTGAACTGTACACATTAATCAAGCGTTAAATCCCAGAAGGTATTACCGATACAGACAGCAAGAAGAGAGATAGCACGTTCTGGCTGAAAACTCTCCATTTATGCGGTGTGCTGTGGCTATAACTAATCCCAGTCATAGTTACTACATTTCGCTCAAGAGCTACTACAGCCTGACACGGTAAATACTCAACAATGCAGATATTATTGTAATTCCTCCGTGCTGTAAGCACGCTACGTATTCGCTCCGTGGTCTCGCACGCACAGACGAGCGCTTAGCCTTCATGTAAAACTAATGTTCGTGACAGAACAGAAAAGTCGACCGAAAATGGTCGACAGCTAGAGGTGGAGTAGATGTAATTATTGATTATTGGATGAGTATATTATTATTATTATTATTATTATCATAGTAGTAGTAGCGGTAGTAGTAGTGGTGGTGGTGGTGGTGGTGGTAGTAGTAGTAGTAGTAGTAGCAGTAGTAGTATATTACTTAATTGTTTTAAAGAGTATGTACTGGTCAGTTTGGAACTGAAAAAATATGCTGACTGTCACCTAGGTTGACGACCGCTTGGATTAGAAGTAAATGTCCACGCGAACAGAAAAGATTCCTTCGGTCGAGAGCCAAAGACGCCGTAGAAATAATTATTTTCTATTCAGAGATAACTTAATTTTAACATCATGCACCCGTCAGTTTTGAATAGGAAAAGTGCATTGATCTGGCGAAGATTTCTCACTGAAAGAACAAACTCGGTCTGGGAAAAGGCGCCTAAGGGCTAACTAAATCCGTGGCGCTTAATCCCTTTTTCCACAGAAAGTAGACCTAAACCCTGTGTTACATTATGTGGAGTATTTACAGTATTAAGTCTCGGCTGCTGCCATGCTGAAAGTCGCCAAGGGAAAATGAATTAACACGCCTGCTTGCACTTTCCACTGACTTCTCTTCTGCTCAGCAGAATTACCGTGCCGATATTCTCTCATGGTGCTACGTGTATCAGTTTGTAAAACGAAAAGTGTTTGTTAACTAATGTCGATGCAGTATGAAAACTTGTGTTCGCCTTTTTTTAGGCGTTGTGCATGTTTGTGGTGGAACCGAGGCTGGCGCAATATGACAAAGCGAATGACCTTTCAGTGAACTTGGAGTTTCTGTGATTTGCTTTCCTGGTCACTTCTCACTAGTCCGGAGATTTGTCAGGACCAAGGAGTGTGTGCAACGCGACACTTTGCCTTCAGTGCAATTTTTTTTTCAAAACGATTGTGTGCCTCTGTGGTTTGAATATAGCTTTTTGGCATGGACTAACAAATCAAAATGACTTAAGAGAGTATGTGTGAAACAGGCCAATAGCCAAGAAAAACGGCTAGGATTCTTCAAGTAGGAGTTCAATTCAAGTGAAGTCATTTTATTTGCAGGACCCATTCCTGTTTTAAAAAAGTGCGTGTTTCTTGGTCTGCAAAGTTCTGACATCCTTTCCTGTCGAAACTTTCAGTGTCCATGTATATATTTTGTACAACCAGAGAGCGAGAGCGAAGGTTGGGATATAAGAATGTTCCATTTCTCTTAGTTGTGTTGATTTCCAATCTTGACTGAAACTAAAACCTACAAAGAACAGAAGAAAGGTACCGCAACCCACTTGGCTACAGCGAGTGCTGTTCTTATGCTGATACTGTTCACAGCGAATGTATCCACAACAGGTTCCTGTCGATAAAACAGACAATTGACTAATACCCAGGTACTCAGCCACAAAAATCAACGGAAACCCTAAACCAGAAGGAGTTTCGTACGCCGGTTGTCAGTACATGAATCGGTTTGTCAGATTCACCGCAAAGTGCCTGTGAAATTAACATGGATTACCCTGTGCGTTACGGTCGGGCGCCCATCCGTCACGCCCGGCCGACTCCGATGTTCCAGAGACAGTGGACGTTTGATACGGATGAGCTGCAATCGGGTAGAATGTCCCTCAACATTGAGGCGAATTTTTCGCCACGGTATGTGTAGACATCTCAAATGACTTTGGGTTTTGCTCGGGGTGAATGCAAATAGAATTAGGTTGTTGTTGTTGTTGTTGTTGTTGTTGTTGTTGTTGTTGTTGTCGTCGTCGTCTTTGGTGAAATCTCAGACGGACACACAAGGGAATGCACGCAATTGTTACACGCTTAAACTTGAATAGCTGAGTGGTTGCGCGTGATTCACTTGGGCGTATGAGTTGGTTTGCGCCACTTGAGCGTATGAGTTGGTTTGGCTTTGAGCCAGGCAAGAGTGTGTAGCGCCCATATTATTATTATTATTATATTTACCACCACTGTTACATGTACGTATCATCCCACGTACTACATGATTCTTTTACGTCGTGTATGATGATTTAGACCATAATCGCCTGACATTAGTGGCAGTAACACCGAGCCGAGATCGTGTTCTAATGTAGAGTCATGATAACCTAACAAGACCTCGAGATATCAGTATCGCTATTCTACACTGTATACAAAACCCTGTGCTCTTGTCTCGACACGACACCGCAATATTCGTTCACCCCCAGACCTCTCCACCGCACAATAAACTTTTCAGGTCTCACGGATTCGGGTCGGTGACAGCTGTCTGTAGATGTGTCTATGGCGATCACATTTCTAAAGTCACCGATTCGTGTTGGTTTAAAGTCTCTATATGCTCGTACTGCCGCAGAGATGGATACCTGCCGCTTAAGAAGCTGTAAGGTTGTTTGCCAGGTAGAAGGATGTTTCGTTTGGCCTTTGTGACCGTTTTCGGGACTTTGTTAGAGAAATACAACTTTCTTTGTGCCTGCGGTCCATTGCTGAACAGGGGAGCCGGGGTGGTCGAATGGTAGAGCGTTGGACTTCTAATGCTCGGGTCGTGAGTTCGATCCCGGCTGGGGCCAAATATTTGTGCTGGCTTTTTCGTCGTTGCCCCGTCTTTGATATCGCCCGTATGTGGCGGAAAAGGACGTTAAACCCCCAAACAACCACCCTCCCACTCAAATATTTACGCTGGTTTTTTTCCTCGTTGTCGTGTCTTTGATATCACCCTTATCTAGTGGAAAAAGGACGTTAAACCCTCGAGAACACACACACACACACACACACACACACACACACAGATGTACACCCACCTCGTTAGCAACACCCCCCCCCCCCCCCCCTCCATTGCTGAACAAAGCTTCTGAAAAAAAGCTACCAATCAGCTCCGTCTAGCTGGTCCTCAGTCCGCAACCAATTAACGTCGTCTGCTCAGTACGTGCTACACTTCTAGAACAACTTATACACCGGCCAGAGTCACCACAATGGCCTCAGATGCTGTATTGTGACCCACGTGACTGATTCTGATGCACAGCACATTCAATTAACCCTTTCAGCCCTGAAGGAATCTCAATAGCGATAACGCTCTCTGTCTGGGAGTTTTTCCAAGTGTGCTAAATCTAAAGCTGGGCTTTTGCAAACAAAACCCTATTTCTCAAGAAGTGTCGGATCCACCCTATAGGGGAATCTTCCACTGTACAGAGCGTATGAGAGTCGGTCACATGCACGCATATTATTGTTAGGGTCTGCGAGACCGTAGGTGATACGGTGGCAGGGCTGAGAGTGTTAAAAAGATTTTTGTTGTTGTTGTTGTTGTTGCTGCCCCAGCTCTTTGCCGGCTCCAGTGGTGTTCCTCACAGGTCATGGGTGGAGCCCACGGAGCACTCGGGAGCTGGGACAATTTTTTTTATTATGCATGATGATGGAGATGAGGCTGATGGTAAGATGATGTTATGGAGGTCCATGTGGTTTGGGACTGCGGGACAGTGCCACATTCCACGCTTCCTGTCATAATTATCCCGGCATTCACCAGGCCCGGGAGCTACGGCACCTGCGGTGCCGGCCGTGTAATCATCCACATCATGATGTGTCATACGAAGGGAAGCACCCCCCAAAGTCGCACCCGTGATGTGGGTGAAACTCGACTGTGTGGCAACAGCCTCCCTATCGGGCCCATAGCACACCCGCTTTGGGTAGGAGCCGACCTAGGTAGGAAAAATCCCGCTTGCCTCGGCTGGGACTCGAACCCGGGTCTCCCGGTCCATGATCCGAAGTGCTAACCACTACACTACGGGGATCGGTCGATTAAAAAGTTTTGGACACGCTGTTGTATGACCGCCATGCATAGTGAGACTTTAAACCGTACACCCAACCCACTGACAACGTTCAGGCATTTGAGGTAGATCTGCACCCAAACTGCTAGAGTCCCGAGCTGGTTCGCGTCCACAACGAGACGTGAAACCCTTTCAGAGATATTCTCCGTTAGATAATCGGATTACTCAAATACTCGGATGCACGTCGGAATTGTCTCAAGTATGTTCAGCTTCGTGGACACCGGTTCGTGCTATTCCTAGCTGATGTAATGGGCATTATGTGCTAGTGTGGTACTAATCGTTGCCTGTACATGACGAACTGAGTTTTCTGACAAAATGAATGCGCGCCTTCTGAACGTATTTAAAAAGATATAGATGGTGCTACAACATGGACTACCAATGGCTTTGACATACATCAGCTAAGATCCACCCATTTTAGCCGAGTGAGTGAGTGATTTTTTAGGGCTTAACGCCGCGCAAGCCACACAGACTAATTCGAGGCTAATTGTGCCTGCATTACGTGAAAAAACTAAACAAAAACGTAACGTTGGACAAATGATGCAAACTGGTCTACGGGGCAATATAAACCTAGGACATACAGGAGACGCTGCACCTTCATGCTAATTCATCGAACTCCCGACTACAAGAAAAGCATAGCAAACAAATAGCAATTAGAACAAGGTAAATCAGACATAAATACTAAGCAAACATATTTTGTCCGAAGGCAAAAGTACTTGGGAATCTGCCTCAGGTGTGCGCTAACCCTTTCACTGTATCCTGACATTGACTTACTGGCTGCTTTTACTTTCAAAAGTAAATTAAAGGTCTTCAACCATTTTCTGATTTCAGGTCCGACCGACCCAAGACGGTGAGCATACAAGATGGCGACGGGCTGGATGCGACGAGTCAAGAGATAGAACGCCAGTCGGCCAGAATCCAGCGGGAGATGGAGAGAGAACGGCGCGCCAGGTCCGTGTCGCCCGTGCGTGGCATGATGACGTCACCAGTCGGCTTGCCGCCCCGGCCAGCACGCTCGGCTACGCCGGCCAGATTACAGGCAAGGCTGACATGACGCGGCGTGTGCCTGTGTGACTCGAGGGAGAAGTGGGCCCTATGGGTGTCCAGTTTTTGTTGTTGTTGGTCTGTCTGACTGTCTGACTGTGTTGTTTTGTTTTGTTTTGTTTCTCTTTGAAATTTTTGTTGTGATTGCTGTGTGTTTGGATTCTTTGTTCACATGCTTTGTGTTGTGTTTGGGTTTTGGGGGTTGATTTTGTTGGGGTTTCTTGGCAGGTGGGTAAGTGGGTGGGTGGGTGGGTGGTAGGTGGGGGCTTAATCATTTGTTTCTTTGTTCCTGTTCTTGTTGGTTTTGTTGTTGTTGTTGTTGTTGTTGTTTGTTTCTTTGTTTTTTATGTTGTTGTTGTTTTGTTCTTGTTTTTGTGTGTTGCTTGTTTGTTGTTGTTGTTGGGGGGGTTTTGTTGTTTTTTGTTGTTGTTGTTGTTTTGTTTTTTGTAAGTTGGTTATCGTTGTTGTTGTTTCGTTGTTTCGCAAAGAAAATGTTTTGAAAAACTGAGAAAAAAGCCTTTGCAAATTTCGGGTCCGACCGGCCGTTATTCTAATTGGGATGCCTAAATCAATTCTTCTTCGTATTCTTATTATTATGTTTCAGACACAACCCGTAGTCAGCCATCACATGCACGTGGATTCTGACCCTCTGTCTGTTGAGAACCTCGGCTTCCACATAGAGAACGCCGATAAAATGGTAAGCACACACAAATTAACTCTGAAACAAAGGCAGACATGGACAGACCGCTGTCCGAGCCAGTGCTACAGGTAGGAGCGTGTGCAACGTACGTGAAGTAAGGGAGGTAACACTGTAAGAAGAGGAAGGCTTGTTTCACATGGAGAAATGGATTACCTCCCTGGACAGCCAGAGAGACGTTCAATGAACATTGTGGAATGTTTCAGTTTGGTTCTGCGAGCGTTTTGTTGCTGTTGACGTTATGTCGTTCGTGTTTTAATACAAAACAGTTTCAGTCCTACATTGTTTTGTAAATCTTCTAAATTCTAAGAAATAACACTTTTTCCTCTCTCTTTTTTTCATTCAGAAATAGTAATAATTACAATGAAAGGATCTCGCCATCGTTAGCTAATTCAACTTGGTACTTAGTGAAACTATATTTGTCCTATTTATTTGCAGATTCTCGGCCAAGAGTTAAAGACACTACGAGGCGCGCTTTTCACCACCAAACTCCAACTGAAAGAGGCTGAAAAAGAGGCCAAGGAAATGAGGGAGAGAGCGGAGGAATCCAGGTCTGTACGAAGCGCAACTTCAAAATTGTGAAGCATCTTTAAGTAATACCTTAGATTTTTGCACCCACGGCCCGTACGTAAAAGTCGAGGTTAGGGCTTTTAGCCCCGGGCTAGAGTCTAACCTAGAACTAAACTAGCTCTAGGGTTAAATTTTCTGTTGTTTTTTGTTTAAATCACGAAGCGGACCCATTCCAGTAAGGTGCCTGAGCCGTTAAAGAAGGATTTGTTTCTTTTCTTCGCTTCCTTTTTTTTAAAATTTAATTTTGCTTTTGGGGTTTCTTTTGTCCTAGTCAGTCTGGGTTAGTCCCGTAGCCCTGGGTTAAATTAACCTCGAGTTGTACATACGGGCCCTGAGCTCTGCCAGTCTTACTTCAAGTGGACTGGTGCACTCAATAGCGCATCTGAAAAATGGAGAGAGACCCCCCCACAAAAAAAAAAAAAAAAAAAAAATTAACACATTTCGTACCGCGCACGATTATCCCTCGTTTTTGGCTTTTTCGGTTTTGTCATGACACTTTCGTCAAGTCGTGATTGCGGGCATGACGTAAGTTTTCCTACGTCATGTTTCGGTTTTGTCATCATACTTTCGTCAAGGCATGACGGCGGGCATGACGTAAGTTTTCCTACGTCATTGTCAGGGTTATAGACTTGCAAAGGATTTGACCCGAGTCCTACCCGAGGTAAACTCGGGTTGACCCCGGGTTACAGTGTAAACAGCCTCCAAATGGTCTCCTTCTTTGTCGTCGTTCACTAGAGGGAGATGCCAGTCGCCCGCACGAATGCAGCCGTTCTCCGGAGGTCCTCCAGGTCGCCATGGCGCTTAATAATAATAATAGTAATAATAATGTCTGGCACCCAACCTCCTGCTGGAGCTCTGGGCGCCTCACAATAGTGAAGTGGCAATTACATACACATGAGATACACATCAAATACATTTCACATTACATACACATGAAATACACATGAAATACATGTCGCATTACATACACATGAAATACACGTCACATACACGTTACATACACACAGCTATGATACATCCTAACGCGACAGCGTAAAATGGCGATGATGGTGACAGTGATGGTAGAGAAGTTAGTCTGTGTAACACAGCCGGAAGAAATGAGATTTCAAAGCGGTTTTAAGAGCCCGTTGATTCTGCATGGCGAACATGGGCAGGCAAACTGTTCCAGATGACTGGACCGTGGTAGAGCAATGCTCGCTGACCTAAGTGTTTTCGATTTCACCTGTGGAATGCGTAGGATGCGGGGGTCAGCGGAGGATATGAGCTGTCTGGAGGGTGTGTACAGCTGCAGCAGAGAGGAAAGCTTGCCTCTCAGCGGTACTGGTTCTGCATGGCCATGTTTCTTGCCTGGGAGCATCATGGAGTCGGCAGTGCTGTATAGTAGTGTATAGTGTGTTGTAGCAGGTGTTCAGCATTCATGACGTCTGCATTGCATGCGCACTTCTCAGACTCGCCGATTTTGAATGTGCTGTACATATGAGCGTTAATTTAGTCTGTTGTGTCCAGTCCTCAGTCGGAACAACTGAGTGGTACGATATATTAGACACTAGCCAAAACAGCTCAGAATCGGTGGTAAATTTGGCAAATGCCATGACAGGTCCGAGCTGATGTTACTGGAGTTTAAGCGGACGACCGCCACCAAGGATTTCCATCGCCTGATGGACGACATAGAACGCAAGAGGGCGATGTCTCACAGCTACGACGCAGAGATCGACAGCAAACGCAGCGAGCTTCGGGGATTTGAGTCGCTCGGCATCACCAAGGAAGAGGTCAGTGATCTAGGAGTTTAATGCTGTCACAAGGGCACATCACTCTGTCGTATAGTTACTTCCCCTTAGCCCCCCTCTCTCTCTTGGTCGGACAGCTTCAGCGGTGTGTATGGCCGCAAGGTTAAGAGCACAACTACCTCCGATGAGGAAAGAACAAAGAATTTTTTTTTTACAAATAATGTCAACCAGTGGACGCTAATTCTTTACTGGGTAACTGGTAACTACACAATGTGCTCGGTTTGTTTGTTTGTTTGTTTTCTTTGCGGCAGGTATGTTAGATGGTTATGTATGATAACCCAGTGAAAGCCGAAAAAGGGAACGTGGATTGATGGGTTAATGTGCTGGCCAAATTACCTCCCATTCCTTTTGACAAATTTCTACTTTTTAGCCCAGTTCTCTCCCTTCCATCACGTACTGTCACTTCCTGCCTTTCTTCACGCCCTCGTCAGCAGTCAAGGAATTAGCCTTGTTCTGTAATATAGTGCGTTTGGTAACTCGGTCGCCAAAGATTTTCGGTGATAACCTCTTATGGAGCAACGTTTGTAGACCTAAAGGTTACCCAGGAAGTTGTGACGCAATATTTTCTTTTATAACAGCCAACAGTGTTCTTTGCCTCTCCGTTTCTTCTCGGCGTAAATGCTCGTATCCCGGCCGGGGCCAAATATTTGTGCTGGCTTTTTCATCGTTGCCCCGTCCTTGATATCACCCGTATGTGGTGGAAAAGGACGTTAACCCCCAAACACCCACCCACCCACCCTCTTCTCGGCGTAAGTGAGACCGATATTTTTTTACCGATATTTTCACTGCTTTGGGGGAAAAGCTGACAAGCACTTTTCAAGGAATGAAACTATCCCATAAAGCACTTTGACGTTATTCACTGACGTCACTTTTCCCCCAAAAGTTATGGCGACTGAATACCCAAACGCACTATGTCTGAT
Source organism: Batillaria attramentaria (assembly GCA_018292915.2). NCBI lineage: Eukaryota > Metazoa > Mollusca > Gastropoda > Batillariidae > Batillaria > Batillaria attramentaria. Next base: position 205,229 of record JACVVK020000530.1, on the reverse strand, counting down.
CTCATACTTTAAAATTCACATTTGAACCAGAAATTGTGGTATTAATTTTTTTTGGTTGTTATTTCAACACGCTGTTTTGGGTTCTTCTTTTATGGTGAGTTGTATTTTAAGTGTCTTTGGGCATGCAGAGTGTAGTTGTGTGTGTGTTTTGCGGAGACCTAAGTATTAGGATAGACTTTGAGAACGCTAAAGCATCTAGACTTCGTGTGGACAGGTCGCTGTAGCTGCATGAAATCTGTCAGTGCATGGCTTTGTGAACGATCAGTGCTAGATGACTGTCCATTTCTATTTGTAACTCTTACCGCCCCATAACGCCCCATGCCGCCCCATATCGCCCCATGCCGCCCCATAACGCCCCATGCCGCCCCATAACGCCCTATGCCGCCCCATAACGCCCTATGCCGCCCCGTACTGCCTGTCGTGTAAAGTTCTGGACCGTCCCAAAGACATATTTGCTACTCTCAGAGAGTATTCATAGTGTTCTTCTTCTTCGAAAACAACACAAAGAATACTGTTGCAAAGAACTGAATCTGCTGCATGTAAACCGCTTTGAGCATATGTATGGCGTCCTAAATTCAACAGTTGATGTCCTTTTTTTCTACCTCGTTTATCGCATTTTTAGTTTACCTCCAGAGAGGGTATACATGTAGAACTGGGAGAGTTAATCAGTGCGTGACTGTGCGACGTACAAGGCTAGCTGCATGTGTTCTGGTCATGTGACCTGCTATAAGAATTACGCCGCTACGATGTCGTTGATGTCGATTCATATAATGTTGCTTGCTTGACAATAAACATCAATACTTGATTAGCAAGAGGAGGAATAGGAGTTGTGCATGCGTGTTTGTAATCGTCGCATAGTTTTTAGTTGTTTATGGTACGAAATTATCTAGTTTATATGACGTTCCTACTCTGCAGTACCATAATTATGCCATGATGGATTCAGTTCTCGTAGTTTTCAATGGTGGAATAATCCATTAGAGTGCTGTTGTGTTGGGTTTTTTTGGGTTTTTTTCGCAATACCGCGTCAATTAGCATACACTTTAATATTAATCTTTGTTTTTGAAGCCATGCTGTCAAACTTCTTTATGTGCAAGTGTGCCACGTACGCAACGAGTGAAGACAAGTTTGTTTGTAAAAACTAAAAAGACACAATAAACTTGTTTAAACTTGAAACTGAAATTAACGGGGACACTGTTGTAAAGATAGATGAAACCAAACTATGAAGCCAGATAGTGACAACGTCTTTTTCAAGTATCTAGATAAACGAATTCTCATAGGTGAGTAAAAGTCAATGTGCCTGCTTTTGGGCCTCTGCCGCGAATTAGTCCTTGTTGCTGACGCGGCGTTAAGCCTTAAATTACTCACCCGCTTTTGGGCCTCCTGTAAGACAATAGCCTTCAGAAGAGCTGCCGCGTGACAGACTGTTTATTGAAATCAGTTACAGCTTGCTTTAGCAAATGCCAATACATATTTGTTCACCAGGCTAAGACTCTCCATGACGAGAACACAAGTCTAAGAATGCGACAGCGAGGCCTGGACGCCATGGAACTGGAGCGTGACGAGTTGTCAAGGCAACTGGAGTCAGCCAAGGATGACCTGCTGCGGGAACAGAAACAGGCCCGACTACAGCGGGAGGAGATGAGCGAGGTGAGGCCGTCAATATAGTACCGTCATTTCTACAAACCTGTAAAGTTCCGCAAACTCATAAAATAAACCTTCAGATTTCTGGAAGCCCGAAGAAGTCTGGAAACTTGATTCTAGGAAGCTATAAAATTCTATAAACCTACAAAGTTACCAAAAACCTACAAAAATTAAAAACCCTACAGATTTTTTTTTAAACCCTACAGAAATTCAAAAACCTGCAGAATTACAATAACTTACAGAATTTCTAAAACCTACAGAAGTTCTAAACCTACAGAATTTTAAAAACCTACAGAATTTCGAAAACCTAGAAATACATGATTTCAGAAACTTGCAGAATTCGAGAAAGCTACAGAATTGCAGAAAACCACAACATTCTAGAAGCGTTTACAAAATTCCAGAAATCTCCACAACTCCAGACAACTCTTACAGTTTGACTGCTGAACTCGAGACCAGAGAGTCCCGAGTTTAAATCCTGCCAGGGTCAGAATTTATTTTTTACAATACAGTACATCACAGTGTGTGCAAATTCACATTGGTCAACGATACATAATGACAGTGCTATACCAAATTACAATACAGAACAGATTGCAATGAAAACACAATAGATAACCACACACACACACACACACACACACACACACACACGCACGCACGCACGCACACACACACACACACACACACACACACACCCTTGACATGGGGAACCATGTGATAATACCCAGCTACCCTTGTCCGACTTTGGTTTCACGGACTTTGTTGTGTGTGCAGGAGATAGAGACACTGAACGCCAGGCTAGAGGAGACACAGAACGGATGGGCGGCCGCTCAACAGCAGATCCAGAAACTAGAGACTGCCTTCAGACGTATGGAGCGAGAGAAGAACGAACTCATACAGGTACGTGTCGTTGTATGGGAGGAAGGTGGTTTGTATTGCAGGTGTGGTGGTGGTGGTGGTGAAGTTTGTTTGGTGGATGTTGTTGACGCTGTTGTTCTTTGATGTTCTTTTTTGTCGTGTTTTGTTGTTGTTTTGTTGTTGTTCTGTTGTTGTTTTGTATTGTTTTGTTTTTACTTTTTTCTTTTTACGTTCTTTGTTGTTGTTCTTTTTTTTTTTTGTTTTTTTTGGTTCTTTTTGTTCATCTTTTTGTTCTTTTTTTTTGTTGTTCTGTTTTCTGTTATTGTTTTGTTTTTGTTTTTTTTTTTTGCTTTGTTTTTATTTGTTTGTTGTTTTGTTTTCTGTTGGTTTTTTGTTTTTGTTTTTGCTTTGTTTTTTGTTTGATTGTTTGTTGCTGTTGTTGTGGGGTTTTTTTTGTCGTTGTTGTTGTTTTGCTTTTGAATGTAGAGGTTGTGTTAGTGGACAAACTTGTGGAGGTGTTTGGGGTGTTGCCCCTGTTTCTTTCTTTCTTTCTTTCTTTCTTTCTTTACATACAAATGCAACTGTGCTCCTGCAGGAGAAAACCAGTGAGTACAACGCCTTCAAGACGATGGCGCGACAGGAGAGCAAGGAGAACCGACAGCTGTTGTCCCGGGAGGTGGACACACTCAACTCCGAGCTTCAGCAGCTTCAGGTCAGGGTGGTGGACCTCCAGGCGGACAACAGCGCTAAGGATGAACACAACTTGAAACTCAGGTGAATATCGATCCAACCGACTGTGAGGCGAAGACGCCTGCAAATGCATGAGTCTGTTTTGCGCCTTTGCTGTGCTGTCTTCAGTGTAGGGGGCATTTCTGTCTGTTTTGTAAAATCGTGTAGGGTTATTCTTTGCACGATGTGGTGGGTGAGTGGGTGTTTATGGGTTTAACGTCCTTTTCCACCACATACGGGTGATATCAAAGACGGGGCAAGGATGAAAAAGCCAGCACAAATATTTGGCCCCAGCCGGGATAGGAACTCACGACCCGAGCATTGAGAGTCCAACGCTCTACGCTCGATGTGGTAATTACAGTAGTTTTAATTCATAGTTGTTAGCAAACTGCGATGTCTGTATAATATACTGTATAATTTTTATATATAATATACTGTTACATCGGTCTGTTCTCTGCTAATCTGTGGACGAGATTGTATGCTTTCATAGGTATGATCACTATACTGGTGTCAAATGAATTCGCTTCACTGTTTTTTTAAGAACGTTAACTTTGTTTTTTTATCTTTTTTTTTTAAAGTTTCATCACAATGTGGCCTGTGTGAATTGTCCTCAGGGAGGAAGTGATAGCACTACAGTCCCAGGTGGCCCAGGAGCAGGCGGCGCGTGCGGCGGTCACCGAGGAACACCGCAAGACTCTGCAGATGCTACGCAAAGAAACGGTAAGAGTATTCTTTTGACATTGTCGCATCCCTGCACTAGAAACCCGCTGGGCACAGCGCGCGAAACACACATGTGCACATCACAGTCGTTGCGCTCGGTGTGTCCACTAACTACAAAACTGAACACAGCTGTGCTCAGTGACAAACCGATTGAAGATGCACTGTCCGCCATGTTTGCGCGCAGAGTGACGTAGCACAGCCAATCAGAATCTGTTGCGGAAACCACAGTCACAGATGTGGCTGTTTGGAATCCAGGTTGCTGCGATGACGCCACAGCGGCGGAAAACCCCCAGAATCACAGCTGCGTCACAACTGTGGACAGCACTGTGGCGCTCCACAGTGCCCAGTTAAGAGCCGGCTTTAGGCCATGGTTTGTTATATACAGTGGGTGCAAGTAACCAACACGGCGGCTTGACTGGCTTCAGAAGCTAGAGTGTGCCAAGCAAGGTGCATTGCAAAATCAAGGGATAATAATAATAATAATAATAATAATAATTGATATTTATATAGCGCTCTATCTCACACAGAGTTCACAGCGCTTTACAAGAAAAGAAAAACAGAACAATGCAATCACATACAAACAAGCAGTACACTCTCACAAAACACACAACGTATCAAACACTACAATCAGGTCCATGGTCACGATGCTCAAGGCCCCCGCCCCCCCCCCCTCCCCCGGCTCAGTGAAAGAATTCATTGAAAAGATGGGTTTGTGGTCGCGTCCAAATCCGAAACATGAACCAGTCTAGCACTTTCATGCCACTTTTTTTTTTTTCCCTCTCAAAAAGTTGGGTTGGGTTGTGGCAGGAAGGGAAGGGGGTGGGGGTGGGGTGGAGGAAGGGGAAAAGGGGAGGCTTCACCGCAATATAGCTCCACTCGCCTACCGATTTTGAATTGTGCTGATGGGGGAGAGACGGGGGCTACCCGAAAACAAATCCAAATGTGAAGACCGGAATCCCCAAACTTCGGACTGTAAAGCACATCTATTTTAGTACACGTTTCCTCTTGAACAACCAGCCAACGATCTGCGTGCGTGCCCAAGTCTGACCGTTGTCCTGTGTGTCGTTACAGGACAGCGCCATGCTGCAGCTGAGAGAGTCCCTGTTTCTGGAGAAACAGAAAGAGGTGGAGGATCTGCGCGCTGAACTGGAACAGGAGCGGAGAGAGAGCTCGTCACGCACCGATGAACGCATGGCGCAGATGCTGGCAGAAAACGCGGAACTTATCTCTGTAAGCGAAAACACAAGCTAAAATCTCATCACTTTATGTATTTCGCTCAGATGAAATGGAAATGTGAGATTACGGATGTTTCTGTCAGGTCCTGGTTACTGTTGTTGGAACCCACAATCCTGTCGCTGCCTTCCCTTGTATGTGGAATTTCGTCACCTAGTTAGCAGGAGCGTGTTGGACAAAAATGTTCACAACACAAATGTTACAGCCAATCCGACTTCCCGTTGTTGTTGGTGTTGTTGTTGTTGTTGTTCTTTGGTTGTTTATGTGTTTGTTTATTTCCTTGGGTTGTTTTGTTTGTTTGTTTTTAGTTTGTTTTGTTTTGGGTTTGTTTGTTTGTTTTTTGTTGTTGTTGGTTTTGTTGTTGTTGTTTTTAGGGAGTTTGTTTGTTTGTTTGTGTGTGTGTTTCGATCTTTCTTTCTTTTCTTTTCTTTTTATTTTATTTATTTTTATTTATTTATTTATTTATATATTTATTTTTATTTATTTATTTTATTTTATTTTTTTTTTTTTGGGGGGGGGGGGGAGGGGGGGCTAGTATTGGGTGTGTGTGTGTGTGTGTGAGGGGGGGGGGGGGTATTTGATGTTTGCTTAGTCTGTTGTTGTAATCTTCCCTCTCTTTGTTGGTTTTCCTGTGGCCTTTGTTTGGAGTTTGTTTGAGTTTAGTTTGCTTTATTGGTTTGCTTTTCGTTTCTTTTGCTCGTTTCTGTGGTCTTTATTTTCTGAACGTCAAATGGTGTTCTACTTTCCTGCGACAGGAAGAATGCCATATGACTCACAATTCTATTTCCCTGTGGCAGGAGAAGAACCAGGAGCTGGTCCGTCTACAGGAGAGGTTACGGAGCTTCCAGGATCACCAGCACAGTGCTGAACGCCGCATGCAGGACAAGATAGACCAGCAGGTACGAGTGTAGCCATGGCAACAACTGAGTAAGCAAAGTGTGGGCTTTCATGAACAGACAGCCATTTTGTTCAAAACTTGCTTTGATGGGGCATCTGAAAGATTTTTGTTTTTAACGATTCTGAAGTGCAAAGACCATTTTCCTTCCCGGGAATACATACTAACTTGTATTCATCTCCGTCTTTCCGTTTCACTAAATCCTTTGTACTGCTTCTTTACGTCACTAAGGTCCGGGAGGCGGTTGCCAGGGAGCGTGCTACCATGGAAGCCGAGAACCAATGGAAACTACGGAACGAGCGCGAGAGCCTGGCACGTGACACCAAGCAGCGAATTAATGAGATGCAGGTGACCCTTGACCAGGAGAGGGACAACAGTCGCAGACTCAGCCGCGAAGTGGCGCAGCTAAAGGAGGTTTGTTTGTTTGTTTGTTTGTTTGCGACTGTCTCAGCTGCATGGTGCTAATCATGTCAAGGCCTACACAGCTCAGTTTCAGCCTTCAAATGCTGAGACATCCCTCTTTAACCAAAGTATTACAAAGCTTTATAGATTCCGAGCGATTTGAATTGTTTTTGCCTCGAATGTTGACATCAAGCTCTTTAACCGAAACATTGCAAAGCTATGAAGAGTCCGAAAGGTTTAAAAGATTTAAAACAAACCCCTTTAATCGAAGCACCACAAGTTATGTAGAGTGTTTCCGTTGGAGAGAAGAGTTACTGATGAATGTTTTTTTCCGTGTAGGCGTGACTTTTTTTTTTTTTTTTTTTTGGTAAAATGTGAATCATAGGGTCTTCTTTCGATCTCTTTCCAACGGTCTGTTTTCTGTCAGTGTCATAATAATAAATAATAGTAATGAATATTGTATAGGCGCTTTACCCAATTCCATGAATAGGCTCAAAGCGCCGCGAACTGAACCCAACACGAACGCTCACGTGAATCACACGCATTCTCTCACACACTCGACATAAACACATTACAATCACGAGGTGCGAAGGGTCAGCTCAGCTATTTAAATTTCGCAATTTAGAATTGCATTTATTTTTTTTTTCAAATTTCGTGGGCTGAACATTTCCAAAGCAGAGGGGGGAGGAAGCCGGAGTACCCGGAGAGAACCCCGGACGATCGGCCCGAATGAACGGTGCGACATACAAGATGGAAAAATTCTTTGCCCCGAGTGGGACTCGAACCTCTGACCTCTCGCATTGGTGACAAAGTCTCTTAACCACTAGACCACCGATCGCCCCACTGTTATCAGCGTAGTCCTCAAAGGCTTAAGTTCCCGTGCTAGCAGGCGTTTTTCTGAAGAGGTTTCTTCCTGGGCCTTTTAGACTTGCAAGTGGTTTCAAGTTGAATGTTGTGGCGTGTGTATGCATTGTATTTCAACGAAAGAAAAATGAAAGAAGGAAGAAAGTTAGGGTTCTTGGCCCGCGAACCAACTGGGAGCTTACACCGTTCGCAACTCAGCCCGGAATAACCAGCTCAAACGTGAGGTTTGTTGTGTACTGCTCACGTCATTTTTTTCCCGGGCTTAGTTCTGAACTGTACACTCTTTTTCATGTTGTAAATTCTGGGTTGCCTGTGAACCAATAATTGCCTGATCACGCCTGGCTTTTCCCCCTCACTACCCCCCCCCCCCTCCTTCCCCAGAACAAGTTTGTGCTTCACGGGTTTTAGGTCGGTGAAAACAAGAGTTGCAGTGTTTTCTTTGCACGTCATACCATTTGGGAGAACCTGCAGTTAATCAGATAATTGCCCTATTGTGGCTATAGCCCCCACCCCCCCCCCACACACACACACACACGCACTCACACACAACACACACACACACACACACACACACACACACATATATACCACTAATGTGTGCTTTGAGGATTCTTGCATGAAAGGAAAAAAAAAAGGGGTGTTTATAAACTCGCCCCCCCCCCCCTACACACACAAACACACACACACACACACACCCCTCACCAGCCCCACCTCCACCCCCACCCCCCTTCCTGGCACAGTCATGTACCTGTGAATTCAGTCATTGAACGAATCCGCCTGGGTTACTCGTCCACCCCAATCACCACCCTCCCGTCCCACCCCTTGCCCCCAAACCGCCACCCAGCTACCCCATTTACTTTCCTTCACCCTTGTTACACCGACAGGGTGTATTAAGGGGTTATGGGGTCCGGGTAGACGTTGGGTCGAGCGCGGCAGTTGCAAGTCATGTCATTACACTTAAACCTGTTTACTCAGCTTTGTCTGTTTTCGTTGCTGTGTGTTGGGGCCCGATTACTGGTCGCTTTGTCGAGACAGATAAGGCGGGTTGTGTTGACTGTGTGTTACTGGCCCCCGTAGTGTAGTGGTTAGCACTTCGGATCATGGGCCGGGAGACCCGGGTCGAATCCCAGCCGAGTCAAGCGGGATTTTTCCTACCTAGGTCGGCTCCTACCAGAGCGGGGTGTGGTATGGGCCCAATGGGGGAGGCTGTTGCCACACAGCCGAGCTTCACCCACTTCACGGGTGCGACTTTGGGGGTGCTTCCCTTTGTATGACACGTCTTATGATGTGGATGATTACACGGCCGGCACCGCAGGTGCCGTAGTTCCCGGGCCTGGTTAATGCCGGGATATTTATGACAGGAAGCGTGGAATGTGGCCCTGTCCCGCAGCCCCAAACCACATGGACCTCCATAGCATCATCTTACTATCATCCTCATCTCCATCATCATGCATAATAAAAATTGTCCCAGCTTCCGAGTCCTCCGTGGGTTCCACCCATGACCTGGGAGGAACACCACTGGAGCTGGCAAAGAGTTGGGGCAGCAAAAAAAAAAAAAAAAAAGCGGGTTGTGTTGGCGTGTGTGTGTGTGTGTGTGTGTGTGCGCGCGCGCGCGCGTGTGTAAGATAATAATAATAATAATGAAGATAATAATGACGATTTTATAGCACCCATTCAGAAGATTTCCAGGCGGCGCGCGCACACACACACACACACACAAACCAAAACTACAATATGTACTACCCCCCCCCCCCACACACACACACACACACGCATGCTAATTGGGACAGACTAATCAAGTATGTGTGTGTGTGTGTGTGTGTGTGGTGTGTGTGTGTGTGTGTGTGTGAATGATCTTCTGTAACGTACACGCAGTGAGAGAATAAATCAAATGGCAACAAAATGGAACACTACGGTAAAATCACAACCCGACGTCAGCACGATAACTTGTAAATATATTCACTCAGTTCACTCACCTTGCCCAGCTCCCCAAAAAGTCACAACCAGACGCGATCGTGGTTTGCCGGGAAACATGTAAAGTCAGGCGTGCTATGCGGCCTTCGCCTGTCAGGCGGATTTCATTAAGTCAGAGCAATTTGCAGCAAAACGTCAGCTGGGTCCACAGAGAGTGTGATACGACTTTCGAGCCCCGGATTAGCGGGCACAAAGCCACGTGATAGGGTTGTATTGTGTTTTGCGCGCTCGTTTTCACAACACGGGAGATATGAATGTTGACCCGTGTTAACTATTCCAGCCCCTGAAGGTCTTTGTGTAGACGGGTAAGCTGACTGTACGGGGCAGAAAGTGGAGTGTAGAGTGGTTTTATATCATTCGCGTTTACACAGAAGCTCAACGTGCTCAACGACCACAAATGCACGGGGTCTCAAAATGCCTACATATTCCCTGTTAGCCTCAGGCATCATAGTCACCCCTAAAAATGCTTCAATCTAGAAACAAAAATTACCATGCACAGACTATTCAAGGGCACGCACCTGGCAGGAGTTTAAACTAAACTCGAATGTCTCCTTTCCGCCTAGGCCTCACTGGAGTAATGTAAGTCTGCTTTCTGTTATGGACAGAGAGCGCACTATACGTTTGCTATAATAATAATAATAATAATAATCTCATTAATATAGGCAAATTATTCCAAATATTTGGCTCGAAGCGCCGCGAGCTAAAACCAACACGCACGCTCCCGTGAATCACACGCATTCTCTCTCACACTGGACATGAACACATTACAATTACGTGGTGCGAAGGGCCAGCTCAGCAGTTTAAGAATTGCATTTATGTTTGAATTTTGAACATTTCCAAAGAAGAGGGGGAGGAAGCCGGAGTACCCGGAGAGAACCCCTGACGGTCGCCCGAATGAACGGTGCCACGTCCGAGAAAGAATAATTCTTCGCCCCGAGTGGGATTCGAACCTGACCTCCCGCATTGGTGACTACGTCTTAACCACTAGACCACCGACCGCCCCTATCAGCTAGAACATTTGTCCTGTTATTGTTCTCACGGATATGAAGCCTTGCCTTTTATAACATGACAGTAGAAATACCTCTGAACAAAGAAGGGACCTCTGCTGGGGCCCATAGCTACTGTTGCTAGGGCCCACAAGCGGTGTCATTTCCATTTCTTGAACGCGTCAGTTTGTTACGAATTTTCTACGAGAAGATTGTTGGTTTAAAGAAATGTTCGCGACGCAAACTGAATGTGATCGCCTGTATGTCTGTACATGAGTGGCCGGCCACTTTGTTGCTATGTGAAAGTTTGTGGGACTTTTGAACCACAGCAAAGTTTGACCTGTTTTCTGATTGGCTAAAAATGCTTCTGGGGAGGTGTACGGGCATGATTCTGTGCGGAGCGTTCACAATCACACTTCGCCGCAGACAAAAAAGATATGCAACTGGCTTGGTTCCAAATAATATGTGCGCTGACTGGTATCTCGTTGCATCGTCTCGGCTGGAGCCAAATATTTGTGCTGGCCTTTTTCTCGTTGCCCCGTCTTTGATATCACCCATGTGTGGTGGAAAAGTACGTTAAACTCCAAAACAACGACCAACCAATCATTGCCACGTCTTTGATGTCACTCTCAATGCCTTATGTGGTGGGAGAAGGACAATAAACCCCTATACAATCCAACAACCAAACAAGCTCCCTGCACGCGGGCTACGTTTTGTACAGTCTGGTGACCCGTCATGGGGGTGTTGAGATGGAAATTTATACGTTCTGTATAATCCACTCGAGGTGTGGAGGGGTTTCACTCCACTCGCATATGTCGGAGGTCGTGTGTATAGTGAGGTTGTCGTTTGCGTGATGTGAATTTGGATGTGAAACCTAAGCCATGTGCAGACGTCTTCTGGTGGTATGAGGCGCGGTTCTTCGTATATGAGACCGCCAAAACCCATGCTTGCTAATTCAGGCCTGGTTCTTTGGACATCATAAGTTTAATTCTAAACTGTGAGTCTAGTTCTTTCCGTGATGTGCATATTTAGGCCTGGTTCTTTGGATATCGTGACTTCACTTCCAAGATTTGAATCTAGTTCTTCGTTCTTATTTAGGCCTGGTTCTTTGGACATCGTAACTTCAATTCCAAGCTGTGAATCTAGTTCTGTGCATGTTGTGGTTACAGGTCTGGTTCTTTGGGCACCATAACTTCAGCTGCAAGCTGTGAATTGTTCTTTGTGTGAGGTGCTAATATAGGCTGGTTCTTTGGTCATCGTAACTTCAATTCCAAGCTGTGAATCTAGTTCTGTGTATGTAGTGGTTACAGGTCTGGTTCTTTGGGCACCATAACTTCAGCTGCAAGCTGTGAATTGTTCTTTGTGTGAGGTGCTAATTTAGGCTGGTTCTTCGGACATCGTAATTTCAAGTCCAAGCTGTGAATCTAGTTCTGTGTATGTAGTGGTTACAGGTCTGGTTCTTTGGGCACCATAACTTTAGCTGCAAGCTGTGAATTGTTCTTTGTGTGAGGTGCTAATTTAGGCTGGTTCTTTGGACATCGTAACTTCAATTCCAAGCTGTGAATCTAGTTCTGTGTATGTAGTGGTTACAGGTCTGGTTCTTTGGGCACCATAACTTTAGCTGCAAGCTGTGAATTGTTCTTTGTGTGAGGTGCTAATTTAGGCTGGTTCTTTGGACATCGTAATTTCAAGTCCAAGCTGTGAATCTAGTTCTGTGTATGTAGTGGTTACAGGTCTGGTTCTTTGGGCACCATAACTTTAGCTGCAAGCTGTGAATTGTTCTTTGTGTGAGGTGCTAATTTAGGCTGGTTCTTTGGACATCGTAATTTCAATTCCAAGCTGTGAATCTAGTTCTGTGTATGTAGTGGTTACAGGTCTGGTTCTTTGGGCACCATAACTTCAGCTGCAAGCTGTGAATTGTTCTTTGTGTGAGGTGCTAATTTAGGCTGGTTCTTTGGACATCGTAATTTCAAGTCCAAGCTGTGAATCTAGTTCTGTGTATGTAGTGGTTACAGGTCTGGTTCTTTGGGCACCATAACTTCAGCTGCAAGCTGTGAATTGTTCTTTGTGTGAGGTGCTAATTTAGGCTGGTTCTTTGGACATCGTAATTTCAATTCCAAGCTGTGAATCTAGTTCTGTGTATGTAGTGGTTACAGGTCTGGTTCTTTGGGCACCATAACTTCAGCTGCAAGCTGTGAATTGTTCTTTGTGTGAGGTGCTAATTTAGGCTGGTTCTTTGGACATCGTAATTTCAAGTCCAAGCTGTGAATCTAGTTCTGTGTATGTAGTGGTTACAGGTCTGGTTCTTTGGGCACCATAACTTCAGCTGCAAGCTGTGAGTTGTTCTTTGTGTGAGGTGCTAATATAGGCTGATTCTTTGGTCATCGTAACTTCAATTCCAAACTGTGAATCTAGTTCTGTGTGATGTGTGCATTTTACAGGCTGGTTCTTTGACCATACTTCACTGCAAGCTGTGAATTCTAGTTCTTGTTAGGTTAATTTAGGCTGTTTCTTTGGATGTCGTAACTTCAATTCCAAGCTGTGAATCTAGTTCTTTGTTGTGGTTACTTATAGATCTGGTTCTTTGGGCACCATAACTTCAGCTGCAAGCTGTGAATTGTTCTTTGTGTGAGGTGCTAATTTAGGCTGGTTCTTGTAATTTCAAGTCCAAGCTGTGAATCTAGTTCTTTGCATGGTGTGCTTATTTAGGCCTGGTTCTTTGGACATCGGAATTTCATTTGCAAGCTGTGAGTCTAGATCTTTGTATGTTGTGAATGAGAAACGCAAGTGAAGTCACGTACAAACTTCAAGTTTCCCTATGTTATGAGGCGGGGTCTTCAGTTTTGGACTCCACATATTCAGGCGCACGTTTGATGAGGTTTGATGTTAAGCCTGGCTGTTTGGACATTGTAACTTCAAATGAAAGCTGTGAATCTAGCGCTGAATGTGAAACTCAAGCCATGGGAAGACGTCTTCTGTTGTTATGAGGCAGGTTATCAGTAGGTGGACTTTTTATATCTAAGCGCGCCTTCGTGATTCAGGCCTTGTGTTGTTTTGACTTTGTAACTTCAGACCCAATTCTAATACAATTTGTCGTCGTTCGTGAAAACCTTCATCTATTAGGTGAGGTGATCCTTAGTGTCACATCAAATGTCAAACCAATGCTGGATTACTTCGTAACTTCGTGGAGAAACATCTGAGAAATTACCTCATTTCTCGCGCAATGTCTCCACGGACGCAATTCCTAATTTCAGATAGTGGTTTACCTCTGTGAGTCTTACAACTTCCGATTGTGTGTATGTCTGTTGCCTTCCCGTAATTTTTATGCCAAGGAATAGTTGCTTGGACTTTTTGTGCGTTTCGTGCAGGCTTGATCTTTAGTCAGTCGCAGGTGGGTTGAGCGAATTATGCCAGTAAATGGAAGACGTGGTGAAGTTTTCTCGGCCAATAATGGTTTCCATCTTCCATCTACCTGTTAATGATGAGTAGTTGTTTTCGTGTATTTGCTGGGATTTTTAGTCGATCAGTGGCAGTGAAATGAATAACATTAGCACGCTTGCTGCTACATTTAAAGAGAAATATCTGCTTGAAAGTGTGACTGATTCTAGCGCCTAGAGCTCTTTAAATAAGCGATCAAAACAAATATTGCCATTATTATTTTGTATGGTGCTCTTAGCTGGTGACTTCTCAAAGGTGTCCCTTCCTACCTTCCTTTTTATAGATAGGATTATTCTGGATTCATTTACTTGGTCAGTCGACTGCGCTCTGATCAAAGCCCTAAGAAAAGCATATAATACCTTTTGCCTTCTTCTTTCTCGCACGATTTGGTCGTTTGTCCAGCGGGGAGCCGGGGTGGTCGAATGGTAGAGCGTTGGACTTCTAATGCTCGGGTCGTGAGTTCGATCCCCGCTGGGACCAAATATTTGTGCTGGCTTTTTCATCGTTGCCCCGTCTTTGATATCACCCTATGTGGTGGAAAAGGACGTTAAACCCCCAAACACCCACCCACCTACCCTCGTGTGTCCAGCTGTCTGTGTGAAGGCCTAGGCGTCCTTGTCGCGCTCCTGGCCTGTAGAACAAACAGAGCTCTGTCCGGTGACTTGAATACGGACAAGGGACACTCACAGTTAGCTGTCATGGTTTGTGAACACATTGCTGTATACCGGTCAGCCTCAGTGTTGTACAATACTATAGATCCGCTAGGCTATGAGTGCAAGGCAGGGTAAGAGATAGTCTTTAGTATGACATGCCCCCAAAATACCGCGACTGTGTTTTCAGTTAATTTAACCCATAAAAGCCCATACACAAATCGTAATTTTACTTGAAATCTTCAGATCACCAGGAGCCACTTCAAGCCACTATTATCTATTAAGCCCAATCAAAAATCGCATTTTTACTTGGAATCTTCTGATATCTAGAAACCACTTGAAGCCACTGTTACGCAATCTGCAGCAATCTCACGCCTAGGAAGGCCCACGCCTCGCGCAAAATGGTGGCTTGGAGTGGCTCCTACTGGTGTCCAGTGGCTTGGGTTTTTTTTTTTTTTTTTGTTTTTTTTTGAACAACAAGTCTTATCGGGGTGGTCAGGCTCGGGCTCTTCAGAGTTAACCCTTTTTTTTTTCTTCTTTTTTTTTAGGAACCTCAGTTGCATGCGGATCGCATCAGGCCAAAAAAATAAATGTAAAAAAAACAAAACCTACTTGAATTTTTTGTTGTTGTTAAGTGTTAACCCTTTCACTGCCGCTGTCGAAGGATTTCATGACTGGCACCAGTAGGCCCCTGTTACATTAGTTGAAAATGTTAAATCTGTATTTTCCAGTAGTTAGGGGGGGGGGGGGGAAGCTCTTTGACGCAGTACAGGTTTTGATTCCTGTTTACAGCAGAGTGACGTGAAGAGATGTTATCCGTGAGTGAACCGAAACGCGTCTGGCAGTGAAAGAGTTAATGTTTGATGTGAATGCTGAATAAGGTGACCTCTTGTTCACGACCTGTTCATTTTGTGTAATTTCGTCATAAGCTGAACTGGGGCTTACTCTCGTGAGATGAAGCGGTCACAGAATTAGGCGGCAGCTTTCCAAACGTTTTCATCTAACTCTGCGCTAACTGCGCGGGCCGTGCTTCCTTCTACAGGGGCAAAACAACGTTAACTCTATTCCTACCAAGTAAGTTTGGGGTTGTGCACAGTGGCCTCTCTTTAAAAAAAAAAATCATAATTCATGTATGACTGCAATGATTGAAATGTTGCTCAGTGGGAGTGTTGCACTTTGATCATACCCGTGTTTGCTGCAGTAAGAGCCCGTCAAGGAACCGTTAATCTTGCTTGATTTTCGTCTACAGGGCCCGTATGTAGAACTCGAGGTTAATTTAAATAAAATAAAATTAAAATTAAATTTTTAAAAAAGGAAGCGAAGAAAGAAAGACAAAAATCCTTCTGTAACGGCATAGGCACCTTGCTGGATTGGACCCGCTTCCTGATTTAAGACCAAAAAACAACAACAACAGAAAATTCAACCCTAGAGCTAGTTTAGTTCGAGGTTAGACTCTAACCCGGGGCTAACCCCGACTTTTACATGAGGGCCCAGGACCCAAAAGCGAAAAAAGATTCAAAAACGCGGGACACTCATGCGCGGTACAGTTCTTATTGTGTATTAGTCGCAGCATTATTTTGAAGGCCGCCCGTTTGGCAGCTGTGTAGACACTCGTGCCAAGGTGATCAATGTCTGTCGCACGAACCGGCCCGAGGGTCACACAAAGAAAGTGAGAGTATTCTCAACGTCTGACAGGACGAGTGTAGCGGCGGACAAAAGGCTGAACGAGCCAGGACACTCACAGGCAACAGGGCCCGCATGTAAAAGTCGGGGTTAGGGAGTTTAGCCCCGGGTTAGAGTCTAACTTCGAACTAAACTAGTTCTAGGGTTAATTTTTTTTTTTTAATCGGGAAGCGGGTCCATTCCAGCAAGGTGCTTATGTCGTTGTAGAAGGATTTTTGTCTTTCCTTCTTCGCTTCCTTTTTTATTTAATTTTGTTGTGGGGTTTCTTTTGTCCTAGTCTGGGTTAGGCCCGTAGCCGTGAGTCAAATTAACCTCGAGTTTTACATACGGGCCCAGAAGACGTGTGCGAATGAGCTGTCGAATTAACACAGCCATTTGCAGGTCCACTGATGTTCTTGCCTCCAGTACCTTCGAGGCATCGTTGTAGGCTTTGTTTGTTGGTTTACTAACTTGTGGAACTTTTGGGGGCGCTTTGTTAGTCCACGGGAAGCTGGGATCGTCGAGTGGTAGAGCGTTGTACCTTCAATACTCTGGTCATGAGTTCGAATCCCGGATGGGTCCGGCTTTGGTCAAATATTTACGGGGAGCCGGGTTGGCCGAATGGTAGAGCGTTGGACTTCTAATGCTCGGTCGTGAGTTCGAATCCCGGTTTGGGCCAAATATTTGTGGCTGGCCTTTTCATCGTTGCCCCGTCTTTGATATCACCCGTATGCGGTGGAAAAGGACGTTGAATCCCCAAACACCCACCCACCCACTCAAATATTTACGCTGGTTTTTTTCCTCGTTGTCGTGTCTTTGATATCACCCTTATCTAGTGGAAAAAGGACGTTAAACCCTCGAGAACACACACACACACACACACACACACACACACACACACACACACACACACACACACACACACACACACACACACAGATATACACCCACCTCGTTAGTCCAGATAATAGTGTAAGGGGCGCTTCGTCGGTCCTGATAAGACTGTATGGTATGGAAGGCTACTTTTCGGCACACGTATCCGTCTCTTTTTCGACGCTATCTGACATCAGCAGGCATGTTAGGTAGGACTTCGTAAGAAGGACTTCGCTGAATGTAAATTAGGCACGTGAGGGGTAACATTAGCTAATAACAGCGCGTTCGCCGGTCATAGCCTCTGCCGTGTGAGCCTAATTTACATGTGGTCTAGGGACACAAATACACAGGGCCTCAAAATGCTCATATACAATATTCTCTATTGGCCTCAGGCATCATAGTCACCTGTAAAAATGCTTCAGTCTAGAAACAATTACTACCATGAACAGACCATTCAAAGGCACGCAACTGACAGGGGTTTGACAAATGGGAATGTCTCCTTTCCGCTCAGGCCTCAACTGGAGTAATGCACGTCTACTTTCTGTGTAAACCAGAGAGAAAGTCAGTTCACACAAATCCGCTTGCCTCACTTGTGTCCGACCTCTGTGCAAAACGTCCCAGCTTCACTGGCAGCTTGCCTCGTTTTGTGACCGCCTGGCATGCACCTTGACCTATATAATACAAAAAAATCACGAAAATCACGCTTTTTCATGACAACTAAAATCACTACAGACTAGTACACCTTGCTAAACGGGGTACCTGAAACAAACAGCAAACATGACCCCACGGTCAGTTTGTGTCCTTACGCCTGTAAATGTTTTACGCTGCTCAGGAAAGTCCTCTTTACGAACTCCTACTAAATAATTATGCCTAGTAGTCAAAGTTCTATTCGGACTAAAGCGCGGTTCTGGGCCCGTATGTAAAACTCGAGGTTAATTTAACCCACGGCTGCGGGCCTAACCCAGACTAGGACAAAAGAAACCCCGAAACAAAATTAAATAAACAATGAGGCGAAGAAAGAAAGACAAAAATCCTTCTATAACCGCATAGGCACCTTGCTGGAATGGACCCGCTTCCTGATTTAAAAAAAAAAAAAAAAAAAAAAAAAAAAACTAGAGCTAGTTTAGTTCGAGGTTAGACTTTAACCCGGGGCTAAACTCCCTAACCCCGACATTTTCAATCTTCCAAGGCCGGTCGGTCTTGCAGTCATTTTTTTTTTAATTAAAAAAAAACTGCGCCGTTAGCAATTTGAATCAACCAAACCTTTCCTACGAGTCCTGTCACCTCATTTCAATGCTGTACATAAGCTCTGATCGATAATCCCCGGAGCTTTTAGCGGATTTGCTGTGAAGCCAATAAAACATGCGCTATGCCCTCGTGAACTAAATTGATTGTCAGCGCACGCTCTGGCCGACACCTGACTTCATGTTTTTAACTGTCAGCGGGGATTGCATTGGGTTATGTATCAGGGGCGCCGGAACCGGGGGGGGGGGGGGGGCAGGGGGGCAGCTGCCCCCCCTGTACCCAAGCAGGGGGGGGGGGGGGGGCAAGAGTATCTTTTTGCCCCCCCCCCCTGGAAAATCAGGTGACTATGGCAAGAGGGGGGGGGGCAAAGCCATGGTCTTGCCCCCCCCCCCCCACTTTCCCCTACCTCCCCCTACCCCTCTTCCTGCTCTCTCCCTCATCCCACCCAACAGAGAACTCAGTTTAGCCGTTGGACGAAATATCAAAACGACTTGGGAGAAAGTCATGTAATTATCACTTTGCCCCCTCCCCCCCCCCCCTCCCCCCCCTCTCCCCCCCCCCCCCCCCCCCCCCGCTTTTCACTTTCTTCGAGCAACGTCCTTCCTTTCAGTGGCTCCCTGGTTCGTAAAGGGTTTTTGTCTGCGCAGCATGTGAACGCCGCCCCCCCCCCCCCCCCCCGCCCGCTTTTCACTTTCTCCGGGCAACGTCCTTCCTTTTACTGGCTCTGGCCTTTCCCCCCTCTGAGATTCTGCCCCCCCCCCCCTCCTCCCAACATCTTCCGGCGCCCCTGCGTATTAATATGCACAGCATAGGTTGTGAGAAGTTTTATCAGTGGTAGACTATTATCAGAGCCTTCTTACTACATGTGTCCGCGCTTTATGGTGCGGTTTACAAATAAGACTCCAAATGTGTATAACACGCGAATTTGAGTAGGTCAGTTGCTGTGTATTCTTCGCGCACGCAGAAGCTGTTGTGGCACTCCCGCGTTATGAAACAGAATTTTTCTGCAGGGTTGTAGTGGCGTAGTTTGCAAGGACACTGGTCATGCAGTGTGTACACATACTCCGCTGAGATGTTCTCGATAAGTACGGGCTATTTTTTTTCTGTAGTGTTCGGATACCCATTGCTATACCGGTGTGTGTGAAGACTTGCACTTGATTCCCTAGGCTGCCGGTGAACCTGTCAAAGCCAGTGCGTTACTGAAGGCGTGATAGCGATCTTTGTTGTTGGAGTCCTCACAGGAACGCTTCCACGTTGCCTCTGCAAGGCCTTTTGCTCAGTCGAGAATTTATTTGAAAAAAAAAAACAGTAGATCTCAGATACGTTATTGGTTGAGTGAGTTTGTCCCGAAAATTGCACTGTGGTGTGATCGTTTTTCGCTCAGTGATTCAAAAATTTCTACAGTGGAAGCTTCGATTCTTATGAGAAGAACTTGCTTGCAGAACCTGATATAGAAAGCCTTTTGCTCATTCCAGATTTTGCTTCTAAGTGCGAGAAGATTTCTCTAGGCTATCATTGTGTGTGTGATTGTCCAGCAGATTGTGCAGTGATGTGATATATCGTCATTGATCTTCGTTTTTCTCGCGCAGCCGTGCAAAGACCTCTGCAGTGAAAGCTTCGACTCAAACGAAAGTAAATGCGCTTGCTGAACACGACAGATCTCCTTCGGCAGAGTTTTAACTTTGTCAGATTGTATGCACGAAAGCACAGTGTCGCGATAGTGATCTTCGCTGTTCGTGCAGGATAATTATGGAAATAACTCTCCAGCGAACACGTCTGTTCGTCGGGTGTTTGGTCGGCTCTGGTATAATGACTTCATGATGCATGGGACGCGTTGCTAGCTGTGCATACGACTGCAGTTGTAGCTGCGGTGTGCGTGGTTGGAGTAAGCAGTGTTACGGAGGCGGTCACGATGGATGTCAACTATGAACAGCTTACCAATGTGCGACTAAGGTTCATGAGTGCGTGCTATGAGGTAAGATTCGCAAAGATCGGTTTCTGCTTTCGTCTCATTTGTAACAATATTTGTAGAATTTTCAGTTGCTTTGGTCAGACTTGAATTCTGCCATTCGTACAACTTTCTTTGTCTTTGTCTCTGTCTGTCTGTCTGTCTGTCTGAAATCCGCCGACACCCTCACCCCCCCCCCCACCCCCCGAATACACGCAAACCTACCGCCCCCCCCCCCTCTCCGCCCCCTCCCCTCTCTTCATTTCCCATTTGATCTCTCTCTCTCTCTCTCTCTCTCTCTCTCTCTCTCTCTCTCTCTCTCTCTCTCTCGGGGAGCCGGGATAGCCGAATGGTAGAGCACTGGATTCTCACTGCTCGGGTCGTTAGTTCGAATCCTGGCTGGGGCCAAATATTTGTGCTGGCCTTTTTTTTTCGTTGCCCCGTCTTTGATATCACCCATACGTGGTGGAAAACACCCACCCTCTCTCTCTCTCTCTCTCTCTCCGCACACACACACACGGCACACACACACACACACACACACACACACACACACACACACACACACACACACACACACACACACACACACACAGAGAAAAGAGACAGACAGAGAGACCGCTAAAACGTAAACACCAAAGCTCCTAGCTCCGGGAAGTGTCTGTAGAAAACTGGAACGTCACTCAGAGCTCGCTAGGACACAAAGGATTGGATGTAAGTTTTATCGTTCTGTGTAATTGCTTCTACTCCATTGTCGCTATAAACCTGCACGAGAGCCGAACTGTCGCATGCGTCAACATGCGCAGGTGTAATTTGTACCCTTTGTGATTAAGGGTCTCGGTCTGCATTTAAAGCAACCTACATGAGTAATCGGTATGGCATGGCATGGCATGGTATGGTACGGTACGGTATGGTGTGGTATGGTATGGTATGGCATGGCATGGCATGGCATGGCATGGTATGGTACGGTACGGTACGGTATGGTATGGTATGGTATGGTATGGTATGGTATGGTATGGTATGGTATGGCACGGTACGGTACGGTACGGTATGGTATGGTATGGTATGGTATGGTATGGTATGGTATGGTATGGTATGGTATGGTATGGTAGACTTCTGCTCGGCGCGCATATTCATCTCTTCTGAAATGTTATAATAATAATGAGGATTTGTCTGGCGCCCAACCTCCTGCTGGAGCTCTGGGCGCCTCACAATAGTAGGGTGGCAATACATACACATGAGATACACATGAAAATACATGTCGCATTACATACACATGAAATACACGTCACATGCACGTTACATACACACAGCTATGATACACCCTATCACGACATCGTAAAATGACAATGATGGTGACAGTGATGGTAGAGTAGTTAGTCTGTACAATACAGCCGGAAGAAATGAGATTTCAAAGCAACTTTTGATGGCGCCGCAAGGCTGGAGGACGAAGCAGTGAAAGCCTGCTACCGCTACCCGCTACTTTATGTGCAAACCCCCACCCTGCTATTCACTCTGGTGCGTGTGACAGTGTTTCTGTTTTCCACCCCATCGGCCCCAGCCTACCTCTTCTTCGAAAGATGGACGTGGGATTTTTAATAGCGTGCACACTTGATATTTGTGCGTGCTTGTGTACACGAGGGCAAGAGAAGCACCGTCACAAGCCTGCACGTGATTTTGACTCTATTTGGAAAGGAAAAAAAGACAGTCTAAATGTTTTTCTATAAGTACAGAAAAAAAGCAAAACTTAAAGTCAGACCACCCTTATTCGTATGCGTCTATACGTGGTTAGTTCGCTCAGAGAGAAACAACTACATCGTCATTTTATAAATGGCAGTATCCCAGCAGACGCTGGCTCAGAGCCCTCAACAATTACTCACACACACACACACACACACACACACACACACACACACACACACACACACACACACACACACACACACACACACTTCAGTTATAACCAGTTATAACATGATACTGAATTCATGTTTAGGTTGTACGCTAGTTCTAACTCTCCTCGAGGAATGATACCTGAAGTCTTAAAATACGTGGTGGAAAAGGACGTTAAAGTCCCACACATCCAACGCCGCACCCCTCCCTGAAGTCTCAAAACACAAGTTTCAAAAATGAGGGAGGACAGAGCAAAAATGTCAAGGTCCTGGGTGTTGTACACTCGGCTCAGTCGGTAACGGTTAACGGTGTCTTGCTGTTGCTATCGTAAGTTGCGCGGGCCGATCTGTGAGTTCTGGAAAAGTTGTATTGTGTCCCTTTAAACGTTTCCTTGTTGTTAGCCGCAAGATTTATGCAGTCCGATCTGCCCCTCGCCTTGCTGTGCAGTTAGAGTTCTCCACGTCACAGCGTCGTGTAGATTTATATCGTGCACTAGTATTGTGTGTGTGTGTGTGTGTGTGTGTGTGTGTGTGTGTGTGTGTGTGTGTGTGTGTGTGTGTGTGTGTGTGTGTGTGTGTTATCGTGGCTTATCACGGGGCGAGATAACCTTGTGTACACGAACAGTCAATGTGTCTGAACTGTGGATATCATTGTTAGAGCCCTTACTATCCACCCCCCCCCTCCCCACCACCACCACCACCTCCACCATCACCTCCACCGATCCGCTTCCCCCTCCTCCCAAGCTGTCCTATGATTATGAACGGGGAACTAATGTTGTGTGTGTTATCCATGCCCGGTTGAGGTACCCTCCGTCAATCAACTTGTTGTTGTTGTCGTTGATGATTATGACTTTGTCGATGTTGTCGCCGCTTTTTCCATTATTGTTTAGGTTGGTCGTGGTGGTTATTTGTTCAGGGTTTTTTTTGTGTGTTTGTTTGATGTTTTTTGTTGTTGTTTTGGTTTTTGTTTTTGTTTTGTTTTTGGTTGTTGTTGTTTTGTTGTTGTTGGTTTTGTTGTTGTTGTTGTTGGTGGTGGTGGTGGTGGTTGGTTGGTTGGTTGTTGATGTTGCCACACAGCCGAGATTCTCCCACTTTACGGGTGCGACTTTAAGGGTGCTTCCCTTGTTATTTGTTATGACACGTCTTATGATGTGGATGATTACACGGCGGGTGCCGTAGTTTCCAAGGCTGGTTAACGCCGGGATATTTGTGCCAGGAAGCGTGGAACGCGGCCCTGTCCCGCAGTCCCAAACCACACGGGCCTCCATAGCATCATCTTACCATCATCCTCATCTCCATCGTCATGCATAATAGCAATAATAATAATAAAAAAAATGCCCCAGCTTTCGAGCTCTTCGTGGATTCCACCCATGACGTGGAGCCGGCAGAGAGTTGGGGCAGCAAAAAAGAAAAGAAAAAAAGATTAATACTCCCAAACGTATCATGGTCATTTCCAGGAGCTGGAGGAGCAAAGACGGTTGAGCAGGGAAGCGGCGAAGGAAAAGCTGGTTGCAGTGGCGCAGGCCAAGGAACAGGTTCGGGAACAGAGCAGTGTGGAGGTTGAACAAGCCAAGGAGAAAGTCAAACAGGTCTGTTTTTATTTTTCAGTTGTCCGTTCGTGTGTGTGTGTGTGTGTGTGTGTGTGTGTGTGTGTGTGTGTGTGTGTGTGTGTGTGTGTGTGTGTGTGTGTGTAATAGATATTAATATAGGCGCTTTATCCCAATATTTGGCCCAAAGCACTGCGAGCTAAACCCAACAAGCACGCTCACGTGAATCACACGCACTCTCACACAGTGGGCATGAACACACTACAGTCACATGGTGCGAAGGGCCAGCTCAGCAGGTTAAGTTTCGGGATTTTAGAATTGCATTTAGTTTTGAATTTTGGGGCTGAACAAATCTAAAGCAGAGAGAGAGGAAGCCGGAGTACCAGGAGAGAACCCTCGACGAAGACTCGACCAATGTTATGTTGTTTTTATTAGCTTAGAATCTAAAATTTTCATTCTTATTTTGTTTCGAACTGTGAATCCAAAGACGATTTTCCATTTAATATCTGGGTTTTAAAAAAAAAATTGCCATTAAAGTATTTTTCAATTTGACGAAAACTTCAATCCATGATACATCGTGTTTCAGGAACTGCAGAGGGAGCTCGACCGCCTACAGACCCAACTCCGCGACGCGGAAGAGGAGGTTCGAACCCTGAAGGCCGGGAAACACCAGTTGCTGAGCCGTGAGCGTGACAACCTGTCAGCCTTGGACCGCACGGAGAAGACGGTGATCAATGAGATCAATGAGGAATGCAGGCGGTCGGCATCTTTACTGGGAGTGTCCCCCAGACAGGTACAATTCAGGTGGGTGTCTAGTTCATCAGGCGTTTTCGTTCTTTTAGTACAGTCTTCTTCTTTTTCTTCTGCTGTCGATTTGACCAGTGGCGTCAGATCTGCAGCCCGGTCGCCATGACGAATCCCGCGGTCTTCTCCAGGTCATGACGGTATCCCCCCCCCCCCCCCCCCAAAGCTGCACCTGTAGCTCTGCGCCCTCTGGCCAGGTTTGACGTCGTAGAGCATCATGGGTAGGACAGTATTGAAGGATGTGTTCTGGTGTCTGGGATCCAGTGCCACATGGACATTGGTCAGTGTGGGCAATTTTGAGTCGGTTGAGGTGGGTGGGTGGGTGGTTAGGTGTTTGGGAGTTTAACGTCCTTTTCCACCACATACGGGTGATATCAAAGACGGGACAACGATGAAAAAGCCAGCACAGATATTCGGCCCAAGCCGGGATACGAACTCACGACCCAAGCATTAGAAGTCCAACGCTTTACCATTCGGCCATCCCGGCTCCCCTGAGTCGGTTGAGGTGGCTCAGTAGTCTGCAGTAGTACAGTAGTCAACAAGAGTGAAACGAAGATTAGAGTTACGCACATACTATAGAGTCGGCTGTGCCTAGGTTTTTTTTTTCACTTTTTGTTGGATTGTTGGACATGTATGAATCAGAATTGTTTCTGTTCTTTCATTGTTGTGGATGGATTGTTTGACAAGTTTTTTTTTTTTCTGTTCCAGTACCGTGTCAGATTCTTCGAGCAGATCCCAGATTACAGCAGCTCTGGTGAGTGTTTCTTGTCATTTGCTAACAAAACAAAATACTTGCTAGCTTTTTTCCCTGTGGCACGGAGGCAATATGTAATGTGGCATGTAATATTAATGTATGTAATGATAAGGATGA
>JACVVK020000530.1:142500-177500 GCA_018292915.2 Batillaria attramentaria | reverse complement strand
CTATTTCTTCGTTGCCCCATCTTTGATATCACCCATACATGGTGGAAAAGGACGTTAAACTCCCAAACACCCACCCACCCTTGTTTGTTTGTCTGTTCCTCCGATGCAGATGAAGTCGGAGGGAGTTTTTTTCAACCGATCGACAAACACCTCTCACCTATCCAACTTCTTTGACGATAATCAGCCAGCAGCACACGAATACACTAACCATCCCCCTACCCCTTCCCTTTTCATCATACCTCCTCAACAGGAACACACTGAGGAACTGGCGAAGGTAGCTCAGGCCAGCGCTCGCCAGTCCCTCGCCAACTCCATGGTTGGGGCGTTACGTCGTAAGGACACGGAGATCGAGGAACTGAAGGCAGCGCTGGACTCGCGCCGGGATCAGGCTGCTGAAAAATACGCCAGCCTATACAAGACGGAAATGAGCAAAGAACTGGAAAAGTATTGTGGACAATTTCTTTTCTTCTTCTTCTTCTTCTTTTTTCATGCATGCAGTATATCTGTCTATGTGAAGTCTGTCTATACAGTCTGTCGAGACTCTCGCTTAGAGTCCGTCTTTACTCTTTAATCATTGGACGACATTTGGATATCTCTTCTGATGTTGTTGCGTTTGTTGTTATATTTTTGGATCTTCTATGGAGGCCATTTTCAGGAGATTTATACATGTACTACATAAGAAATCGGTTTTTGTTTACTGCGTAATGAACATCTGGTTAGTTCTGACAGTGTTTGTATTAATTTTGTGTTTTTCACCCAACACACAACATTTAACTCTGACACTAATATTGACCTCTAATATACGATTTTACATTATTAGTTAGACAAAAAGGGTTTATATGCATTCAAAAAAAATTATATTATATTATATCTGATATTACCTTTACAAAACAAGGTTTGGGACCAGTGTAAGTATTTCAAAAATAACGCAGTGGGTCGAATGATTATTTTCATAACTGATAACACTTATTCAGATTATTACTGAATGTCATCATGGTTAGTTTTCGACAGTTAAACGTACCCACATTTTCTTTTCAGAAATAATATTCTTTAGTACGATTCTTCTCTGAATCTAGTAGTTGTCCGTCATCTGACAGTTATCTAGCAAATGTGCAGAATTTGAAAAGAAGTCGGGTGGCTCAACAAGCAAGACTAGCCGACGATAAAGTGGTGATCACAGATAGTGGCATTACTTCGTCAGAATACGACTACATGTAAGACTTGCTGAAACAGAATAAACTCGTGTGACTTCATGAAGTTACACACTGTACATCACAAAAGAAGTCGGCAAATCAGAATTAACTCACTCAAGACGGGCCGATTTTTCCTCGGCCATCCCCTGTAAACGGGCCGATTTTTCCTCAGCCATCCCCTGTAAACGGGCCGATTTTCCCTCAGCCATCCCCTGTAAACGGGCCGATTTTTCCTCAGCCATCCCCTGTAAACGGGCCGATTTTTCCTCAGCCATCCCCTGTAAACGGGCCGATTTGTGAGGTTCAGAGAAAAAAAAAAACATAAAAAATAACAAAACAAGGGGTTTTGCTTGCTGTGTGTGATGTGAGTGTAAACGTACAGAGAAAGTGTTTTCAGAGAACGACGACATGATTGTTAACTCATTCAAGACGGGCCGATTTTTCCTCAGCCATCCCCTGTAGACGGGCCGATTTGTTAGGTTCAGAAGAGAAAAAAAAAATAAAGGCTTGAGATTTTCAAGGTAGTTGACTAACATATTTCTAATGCTGAAATTTCAACTTTCAAACTTAAATATCTTTGTTGTTAGTCATGTTGTGGGAAAAAAAATCAAAAAAAAAAACGATCCGCCTGTGCGGCTGTCCGTCTGAAACCGATGTGCGCGGTAGGACCGCATATGCGGCCGTTCGTCCGGAAAGAGTTAAGACGTAAGTCTGAAAGGGAACATTTCATCTTCCAATACGTACAAACCGAGCATTAGAACGATTAGAGATTATACAATGTGGAGGCACTATTAGGAGAGTGATTAGGGAGAAAATGATTGGGGTACTTAGACTGATTGATTTTAGCTTGATGATCACTGCGATGTGTTCACGTTGTACAGATCTCAGGCTCTTCTGCTACATACCAGCAGAGAGCAAAAGCGCATTAACGACGCCCAGCAGAGAGAGATCGACCGACTTGAACGAGAGGTCCAGAGATTAGCAATGGTAAGGCTTTGGTTTAAACATTTTTTTTTAAATTCATTGAAGGATCGCCGTCAAGCAGTAAATAACATTACATTGTAAAAGAGGACAACAATTTAAAACTTATGTACGTGCTCATCTGAACCAGTTTGCATAAAAGCATGGCGGAGAAACTGGCGTGGAAAAATATGGCCTGAAATGTAAACACGTAACAACAACAAAAAAAAAAGAAAAAAAAAAAAAAGAGCAGGAAGAAGAAAGGAAAGAAGAAAGAACATATCAAACTTTACAGTGAGTGGTGGTGGCAACAGCCTGTCCGCGTGGACATATCGGTTCAGAAATTTGTTTAGAAATTTAAATGGCGAAGCGACCCGATAAGTCGATACTGGTAAGTCTTTGTCACAATGATTTATCTTCATTATTACATCGTATCTTGCCATGTAATGTCTGCAAGTATCTTTTATTTTACTGTATACTCGTATTCGTTCAGTGTATACAGTATAGTCCGTATTTTCCGCAAATGTTTACATCTTATTTTCAGCTGTAGAAATTGAAACCATTTTCCATATTTTTTTACAGCTTCACAGCAACAAAGACTCATCATCCCACACCCCATCATCTACGTCATTAAGCCCTAAACCACACCAGCAGCAGCAGCAGTACCTGCACTCCCGCATCAAGCAGCTTCAGGCGGAGAACAACGCACTCCGCAGAAAACACCAACTGTCTAAAAACAACCTGTCTGTCCCTGACCTTTCCACGGGACAACTCTCACTACAGGTCAGTTAGAATAACCTCCCTTGTTGATTTATATGTAGCGGATGGCATGCATTGAATTTAGAGTTCAGTTGGGTCAGATGGACTTATGATTGGTGAGTTCCGTGTTGGTGGTCGGGTGTCAGGAATCTCTTAGAGTGTTTGATGAACTGGTGGGTATCTTCTGCTGGGAATGCCCTCCAGTTCACTACAGAGAACAGCAGTCAGATGAGCTCCGCAAGGGAACAGAAGACGAGGCAGACGAAAGAGACGTGTAGACGTACCACTGTGCGCGAGCTCAAGGCTAGGAACCTCTCATGGTAAACAGCGCTGAAAGTTGCAGGAAACCGACCAAAATGAACAGCCTTGGCTGGTGCCTCATGTGCCAGAGGGCACACGGAGCCCTGAATGAATGAATGAATGAATGAATGAATATCTTCTGGGCTCTGGTTCTGAATTCATGTATATTCTAGCCGCCGTTCACCTAGAGTGCTCTGCCTTAGGGATTTTTAGTGCAACACACTACAGTTACGTCACGTGCTTGCTTTATTTACCCCTCCCTGTTTTCATTTTCCCCCTGCACATCAGTAGTGCATGCCGCTCCTACAGGATCTTTCGTCTCTTTCTCCTCATCAGTTTACATTCGATGATCCTGAATGTGTCCTGTGCAAATTTTGTTCCCAATTCCAGTAATGCATCTCAGGTGGTATAGTTAGGGGATGCAAATGTATACCAGTCATTTGCAGCGGGAGAAAATATTCACCAGCTGCGCGGGGCGGGGTGTAAATGTCTCCTGGATTTGGGTCTCACGAGTTTGAATTAAGTCACAAGACAGCTAACTGTTTTCGGTTGAAACTTGAACGAGAGCATTAAACGAATGTAGCCATCGGATGGTGATGATATATGTACGTGTATAGCGCCCGTCGTATTTTGTAACTGTTCGATGAAAATAGCGCGGCAATATCGCGAGAGCAGACGGGACTGAAGGGCGGGATACAATCACCACGCTGATTGGAGGGCTGGAGTACATTTGCTCCCCTTGCATATGACTGGTATACATTTGCACCCCCTAGCGGGCGAACTATACCAACTGGGCAGTAATGCATTGTTGCAAGAGTAATCTGCATATGTAAAGTGTGTTTAGCATTGTTATTCAGCATATTGTGCTTGCTATGATAAATAAATAAATGTCTCTGTGTGCTTGTGACAGCCCCGTCGTCCAGCGTCCCCAACACGTGACCATAAAGAGAAACTACGCAATCTCGAGGAGCGTATCCGGTTGGGCGAGAAAGAGGCTCTCATGGCGGAAGAACGCGCCAAGCTCAACTCATCCGCCATGTCACAAAAGATGGCCGAGATGACCAAACTGCAGAACACATTGTCCAATCAAAATGAGGTATGCTGGTGAAACTGAAAAGCGGCTAACTTGTGTTTTTGGTTCTTTTGTGTTGTTGGTGATGTCGTTGATGTTGGTGTAGTCGTTTTTTTGTTGTTGTTGTCGTCGTCGTTGTTGTTGTTGTTCACTTTGGGATTTTTGTTTTAGCGTACATCGTAATCAGACACAACTATATTCGCAGGGAAGACAATTTCCATGCATATATCTCTGTGATACAGTTAATGAGAGCATGGTAACTAGGAAGTGTGGGTGCGTGTGTGGGTGCGTGTGTGTGTGTACGTGTGGGTGTTGGCGTGCGTGTGTGTGGGTGCGTGTTATTGTTGTGTGATTACATAATTAACTATTGGGACATGTTGTGTATGTGGTTGTTGTCTGTTTTTACGCCGCAACCGAATTGCCTCCTCTTGAGGACAATAAAGAATTATTGAATTTAATTGAATTGTAGCCCAAGTTTCCCGTCAAAAGAAAGCAGCATATATTCAGGCCCTAAAACAAAAACTGTACAATCGTGTGGTTCTCAAGGACTTTTCTCGTTGTTGGTTGGGGAGCCGGGATAGCCGAATGGTAGAGCATTGGAATTTCAATGCTCGGGTCGTGAGTTCGAATTCCAGCTTGGGCCAAATATTTGTGCTGGCCCTTTTCTCGCTGTCCCGGCTTTGATATCACCCATACTTGGTGGAAAAGGACGTTAAACTTCCAAACACATACCCGCCCTTGTTGTTTGTTGGTTGGTTTTCTGTGTGTCGGGGAAGGCGGAGGGGAGGATGCTTGGATGAGAGGGAGGAGGGGGTGGGTGTCTGGTTCTTTCTACGAGTCAAGGATACGTAGTTGTTAAACGATTTTAGTAAACGTTTCTTCCGCTGTCCGTTTCAGGAGTTACATCGGCTCGAGCAAGCTTACACTCAGCTTCACAGGCAGTACAACCAGTCCCCTGTCATCGCCGTCTCACACGTTCTCAACACCACCTTCTAGCCAGTCACCCAGGTCACCCCAATCACCCTCAACGGCCGAATCACCCAGGTCGACGGCCATGTCACCAAGATCATTCCCCAAAAAGCCGCAACAGTTGAGTCGTGGAGGTCCTCTGATCAGGTCTCCCAGATCACCCCAAATCACCGACGGTCAAGTCCACTTTATCAACCAGTGTACCCAGACTTTTAGTCTGCTGCTTGATCACTCTGTGATCATCACAGTCACATTCAATTACAGTAGAGACGTGACCGCCCTAAGCCGTTGAAGATGGTGTCTGCTTTGAACACAGAGAACTTGCCATGAACTTTTGTTGCCACTGCCAGAAGAAAAACAACATCTGCATTTCTTGACGCTGTTCATCTGTTTAGGTGTAGTCTTCCCAAACGAGTGTGTAATTTACACAAGGCATGAGGGGTGTCGCTTGTTGTCTGTGGCGTGAGTGTAAACGTACAGAGAAAGTGTTTTTAGGGAACGACGACATGATTGTTCAAGAGGGGGGAGGCCGTTATTACTGTACTTCTAATGTCGCGATCCGTTTTGAGTGCGTAGATCTGTGCGTTCATTTCCTACCTTCCCAGTTTTGCAACCAGCCGATAGAGTCAATTTCTGGCGGTTTCTTTGTTGGATGAGTCACCGGCCATCACACCATGAAAGAGAGAGCCCATCCCTTTTAAGCTAATCAACTAAGATATAACTCCTTCCATGTTTTGTATAAAAGCTGTCACCTTTAAAAAATGTTGATGGCAGTTATTGTTAAAATGTGAAAGAGACAATAAGAAATAAAGAATTTCAATAAGATATAATAATAATAATAATAATAATAATAATAATAATAATAATAATGATAATAATAATGAGTATTGTATAGGCGCTTTACCCAATTTCGTGAATCGGCTCAAAGCGCCGCGAACTGAACCCAACACGCACGCTCACGTGAATCACACGCATTCTCTCACACACCGGACATAAACACATTACAACCACGTGGTGCGAAGGGTCAGCTCAGCTATTTGAATTTCGGAATTTATAATTGCATTTATTTTTCAAATTTGGTGGGCTGAACATTTCCGAAGCAGAGAGAACAAAAGAGTTTAAAAGGGAAATCGATGAGAACCACAAAAAAGAATTAAAAAAGAAAGCCAAAAAGGACAAAAGGATAAAAATGAAGCCTTCCGAAATGGTTCTCAAAGGTCCCTCTTTCTGATTCCCTGAAAAAAAATAGCTCCTTGTTTATTGCCGTGTGTCTTTTCACAGAGTTTTTCCACAACATTTTCACTGGCGTTTGAACATTGTGTGGTAAAATATCTGCAAAGATCATGCCTTGGGAGTTTCCATTGCTTTGCTTCAAAGTTTTCTCGGCTGCGATATGATTGGTGTTGCTATAAAAAAAAAAGCGTTACTGTCAAGAAAAGAGAAAGGCAAACTTCTTTCTTTTCTTCGTGAATGTGGCGAGTTCACCACTGATAACATTTGTCTGCATTTAATCACGTTTTAACCCTTCCGCTTTGTTTTGTAAGCGATATATCAATTTTTTTTTTATAACTACATTTTGACAAGACAAGTGCATTAATCTGTTTTGAGCAAGTGCAGTTGTTAGTCTTCGATGGCATATAAACAATGTATATTATCCCAGAGAACAATGTGATGGACTCTTTATGACACAGACGGTCAGGGGTTTTTGTTTCTTTTGCTTTTGCTTTTTTGTGTGTTGTTGTTTTTTAGACGCGAAATGCCCCTAACGCTTTTTTTCATGATAGTTTCGAGTTTTGTTCTGTTAAGAAAGAGTGTGTGAGCACAAATCATCTGTGTGTAAATGAGGTGTGCATGGCTTTCAATCGACTAAAAACCTGACTTTTTTTTCAAGTGTATCGTTTCGACAACTTTCCGGTTAACATTTTGCCATAGTCATACTCTTAGGCTAATCACTAAGTGAGTGAGTCATTTTCACCGAAACACCATACCAGAAACTTTAATAATGCAAAAAACATAACGTATCAATCCAGTTGAAACCCAGTCTGTCCATTTGCAAGGTAGAGTTTTGATCATAGCAGTATTATAGGCACCAGAAAGTATTGAGAGGAATCGGCCATTTTCCAAAATGGCGACCTCTGGCATGCCAGCCAGTATTACATGTGACATAAAAACGCGAGTGACTAGCTGGCTTTTGGTTTGTTGTGTGCGTGTGTACACTGCTGTAAACCGCTGTATACTGCTGTAAACCGCTGTAAACTGCTTTATTTGCTCCGCAAGCTAACGTCTGGTGTGCACTTTACTGCTAAAACTTAGACCTTCGCTGTAAAGCCTGCTCTTAACTGGGCACAGCGCGCGAAACACACATGTGCACATCACAGTCGTTGCGCTCGGTGTGTCTACTAACTACAAAACTGAACACAGCTGTGCCGGCTCGTTGACAAACCGATTGAAGATGCACTGTCCGCCATGTCAGTTTGTGTGCCGAGTCAGTGACGTACGTAGTACAGCCAGTCAGAATCTGCTGTGGAAACCACAGTCATACTTGTCGCTATTTGAAATCCAGGTTGCTGTGATGACGCCACAGCGGCGGAAACCCCCCAAAATCACAGCTGTGGACAGCACTGTGGCGCTCCGCAGCGCCCAGTTAAGAGCCGGCTTTAGTTTTTGCAAATTCCTTTCTAATACGCGGCGCCAGTGTTAAAGGCAGGTAGCGACCACCATGTCGTGTGTCCCCGCTAAAATTTCGACAATCATTCTATTCTGATTCGATTTCCCCGTTTTGTTGGTTACTTCCCTTGTGTTAACTTGGTCCTCAGTACAAAATTTAGTATAAAATTATATGTATCTTGAAATTGTTTGTATGTGTGAAATATTGTATGCTTGTATATTATCGAGTGCGCATTACATCTTGAATTTCTCACCGTCCATACTCACAATCTGTGATAGTTAATTTTAAACTTTTGTTTTCTTTCTGTTCAGTACACTTGTGTTAATCAATATACCTGTTGTTATAATTATGAAGGTTTACTCTATATGTGGTATATCACTTTGTATTAATGTATTATATTAAACACATTTATGTATATATATATATATATATATATATATATATATATATATATATATATATATGTAAATGCTGCTGCGCTGTGATATGGGGCTTAATGACGTATGTTACCAATTTTTAATGAATATATCACCATGTTGTAAGCACTTTGAATAATTGGTTCATTTCAAAGCAATACTTACTTGTTATTCCCATGAATACGTAAGTGTTTGCACAATTATGTTTGTAAGCTTATACAACAGAAAAAATGCGAGTGTAAATTATTGTTTGTTTGTTTGTTTGTTTTTAAAGTGAATTGAATTCTTTCAGTTTCTTTCGTGTGTAATATTGATATCAGTTATGTATCATGTATCTCTGATAGCCTTTTGTTTTTCTCTTTTATCTTTCTTTGTAATTTCGGAAATGTAGTGTATGTTACGTGAAGTTTTCAGTGTATAATTACGCTGACGCTAATTAATGCACGTTGAAGACAAATCTCTCTCATTAGGTATACTTATCACTTAAAAACTTAGAGATGACGTATCATTGTACGTCATAAAGCACAGTGATACGTCACCCTTCCGGTATGACGCGGAAATCATCCAGTGATTTGTTTCTACCTTTATATTGTCTAGCAACGGGATGTTTTCTTTGTTTACGTTTTCCTTAAATAGTGCGTCTTCAACACACATTGTCGATATTCAAATCACGCAAAGTCCGTCCAGGTATGTTGTACGTTCATACCAATCATAATGAATGTACAGTAAACCGTGTATAAATATATGTATGCAAAATATATATATAAAATGATCTGTGTGTGTGTGTGTGTGTGTGTGTGTGTGTGTGTGTGTGTGTGTGTGTGTGTGTGACAGACAGACAGACAGTGAAACTTATTTTCCAACGGTGTAGGTGCTGACAACTGCCGTTTTGCACAGCTGACTTTTAAACTGCTGCTGCTAAGAACTAAACGTAAATATAGAATACAACTGTAATAAACATAAATCAGAAACAACATCACACACACACACGCACACACACACACACACACACACACACACACACACACGCCGCAGTAACCGGGACGCGGTTACACGCTTTCACACGGGTCAATGGCTCTTGTGTATGTGATGACGTTGAACTTTCAAACCATTTCTCTAGTACATGTAATTCATTCCTCTCGAACCAGTTACAGCTCAGATCAGTCTGTGCCAGTAACTCTCAGTGGGGAAGGGGGGGGGGGGGTAATCGCACTTTTCCACCAAATACAACTCAGTGAACTCTCGTCAATACATGTCGGTGAGAGTTGGCGCTGTGTCAAAGTGATGACGTGTCAGTCAAATCGCTCACACATAGGTTTGCTGCTGTTGATTTTCAACTGATTGGTACATACACACGTAGGTGAGCGTGCTACAAACACCCGGATACTGTCACAGTTCTTCTCCTACACGAGAAAATGTCAGCATTAGGTAATGTCAGGGATTTCAGAATATCGGACTTTGGCATTTTGATTTTTCTCGCTTTCCCGCAGACTGCCCGGTGAGTGTGTTTTCGACTTCGACGTAGTATCTGATGTTGAATTCTGTAGACTGAAGTACACATGCTGATGATTCATGAACGTTTACGGTTGAGGTTTCTTTTGTGTGTGCGAGTCCATTGGCAAAAAGTTTACTTCTATTATCTGCTGTCCCTGGTAACTTTGTTTTCAGACTAGGTCAGTGGAGTGGGGTGAAGGGGGGGGGGGGGCGTGGAGGGTCAATGAGTGTGTCAATGAAAGGAGAATGAGAGGACAGGGTAGGGTAGGAGACCCGATCAGACTAAAACGTATATTGACGTGAGCTACGTTTTTAAAATATTTACCAGCAAAACTTTTCTTTTCTTCTTCTTTTGTAAAACTGGTGTCTGGAGAAATGAATTTATCTGACATTAACATGTTACAATTACATCGCAGACACTTTCTCATGTAATTTATGAAACAAAACAGCGACATTTCAATGATGCCGATTTACGGCATCCGATCGCATGCAGGAGTTTGTGCACTGTCAGGTCGTCAGTACATCTTTCGTCGGAAGGTAACCAGCGGTAAGTCGCAGTGTGCAGGGGAGCTGAGAGTCACACAACCAGTTGATGCCAATACTGGCGACTCTCAGTTTGAGGTCTCTGGGAGGAGCCTCCGTGTGTATCCTGCTCGCACGCCCTATACTATACCACTGGGCTGAGTTATATCCTGGACTACGGTCCACGATGCTGCGTTCACTGGACGGGGTTGGAGGCTTTCACACGGGCCAATGGCTCTTGTGTGTGATCATATTGAACTAGAAAACATTCACACCATTTCTCTAGTACATGTAATTCATTCCTCTCAAGCCAGATCAGTCTGTGTTAGTAACTCACTGTGGGGGAAGTGGGGGACGAAGGGGAGGGGGGGGGGGACGGTGTTAACTGAACTTAAAAACATTCTATCCTTTTTATGTTGTTTCCATAGTAATGGAAACAACATCATACGACAGGCTAAAAATTCCACGTTAAACATAACTCAGTATCTATAGAATGTATCTCATAGCGATCAGAATGCACTCGTTTAGACAGATACACACTCACGCACACCGACCCAAGTGTCTGTAGTGTTTACGGGATTTTAATGAACGTTTATAAACTCAATGGAGACAGAAATATAGACAGCGTTTTAGTGGCAAGTTGTAAAAGGGGCTAAGTGCTTATAAATCCATGGTGCTTAGAACCTTTTGGCAAAAGGATGATCGATTGAAGTCCGTATTATTCATACATCATACTGAAATGTCGTTGATTCACGACACAGTCATAGTACGAACTCCAGCTGATCTCCATGGAACACACGGTCTATACAAAAACTAAAAAAAAAAAAAAAAAAAAAATCAGCCGCGATTAGCCGACCCATGTTAAAATGATCGCTAATGTATGTTCCACTGACGTAGTGAGGGAAAAGGTTTACATTTTGCTGCTAGTAGCTACCACTGTTAACTTGTCTTTGTTTTTTTTTTTTTGTTGTTTTTTTTTAGAACCTCAGTTGCATGCAGGATGCTACTGACTTTTATCTTTTAAAGTTTGTTTTCTTTTTCTTTGCTTTTTTTTTTTTTTTTTTTTTGAAAATGTGTCGAGCATCCTTTTTTCATTGGTTCTTTTTTCCATTTCTGTGTTTCTTACATATTCAACTGATTAGTATGTGGTTCTTATATGGACATTTTGATTATATTTATACTGCTGGTGGTCAAACAATAAACAATAAACTGTTTTACGTAAACTGTCTGTATGTGTTTGTGTGTGTACGTGTGGGCTTGTGTGTGCGTGTGCGTGTGTGTGTGTGAGAGAGAGAGAAAGAGAGGGAGAGAGAGAGAGAGAGAGATTATACATTTACAGACTACTCAGCCTAAGAGATTCCTGTATCGAATCTCGTGCTCGTACATGCAGTGTAATGAATACAATGACTCAGTTTTCTGTTAACTTGTCTTTGTTTTACCTGTTGTAAGAAGTAGAGTGATCCCAGCGGAAAGAAAACGTGCATCCCACATCAAATTCCATGAACTCTTCACCGCTTGAGGGTAAGTAGGTGGGTGTTTGGGGGTTTAACGTCCTTTTCCACCACATACGGGTGATATCAAAGACGGGGCAACGATGAAAAAGCCAGCACAAATATCTGGCCCCAACCGGGATAAAAACTTACGACCCGAGCATTAGAAGTCCAACGCCCTACCATTCAGCCACCCCGGCTTCCCCTTCACCGCTTAAAATAGGTGACTTCAATTACCTTTTTCTGATTTAACAGATCATTAACTGATACGGTGGTAGGTTTCGAAGTAGCCTGATATGACGGCCACAGTGTACACAGCATTTTTTGTTTGTTTGTTTGTTGTTGGTTTTTGTTGTTGTTGTTGTTGTTTGTTTGTTGTTGTTGTTGTTGTTTTTTGTTTTTATTTATTTTATTTTATTTATTTATTTATTTTATTTTTTTTGGGGGGGGGGGGGGTGTTTTTTTGTTGTGGGTTTGTTTTTTTTGTTTTGTTTTTTTGTTTTTTGTTTGTTTGTTTTTTTTTTTGTTGTTGTTTTTTTTTTTTTTGGGGGGGGGGGGGTGTTATTTAACAACTAGAGGAGAGGCTTGGCACTTACATGTTACTAGCCCACCCACAATGTCCCTTTGGCTGTGGATGGTAATGGGGGATTGTGATTGGGTTAAAATATTGGCTATTAACAGCAACGATTGCAAATGACGCCGCTACAGCAGGTGTTGTGCACACACTTCAAGTTTTACTACTGGATATGTTAGACCAAACACCCTGCGGTGGTCCAACGAAATGACAAGAGATTTGCCTGTAGCGGCCTGCGGGTATCAAATTTTCCATATAGACACCAATTCAATTAATGATGGGGACCGGGCTGACATATCATTATGCTGCAGCTGCTACGCCTGACAGATCATGTGCCGGCACATCATGCTTTAGAGAAATGGTCCAGCATCCCCAAAATATTTTTAAGATACCTTTTTGCTTGCAATTCCAACGCACTCCGAACATTTTCATTAATTTTCATTAAAATGTTTTGTGGTACAGGTACAGAAGTTAGACAAACTTTATTTCAAACTTCAAGTTAAATAATATTACGCAAATGCAAAAAAGAAAAAAAAAAAATAGACGCTAAATCAAATCTGTGTAATCATTTTTATTTTCAACGTGTTTTTCTTTAAACGCCGTTTATTTTGCCTTTTTTGGACATCCTCAGATTTACGAATGAAGTAAACTACTGGCAAAGTGAAATGGAAGGTATGTAGAACACAACCAAAGCTCTATAGTAGTAAGTTTGCCTTTTTTGGACATTCTCAGATTTAAGAATGCAGTACAATACTGGCAATGTGTAAGGGAAATTATGTAGAGCACAAACACAACTCTACAGTAGTAAGCGGCTGAATTCATTTCAAGCGTTATTGACTATGTTAATCACATGGCAAACATGGCCATTTTAGTTCTGGCTGTTTTACTTCCGAAAGTTAGCAGCACCCAAATCCTTATCCTGTCTGAGCGATGAAGTAAAATGTTTGGGAGTAAATAGACGAACCGATGCCCTTCGCCTTGAAAACATGTTTGTCGTGTGATTACCATACGCCATAACACTTGAAATGAATTCAGCCACTTACTACTGTAGACTTGTGGTTGCATGTGCTCTAAAATCCATTACACATTGCTAGTGTTGTACTGCATTTTTCTTTCTGCCACGGCCCTCTGCTGGCTCCAGTGGTGTTCCTCCCTGGTAAAGGGTGGAATCCAGGGAGGGGTCGGAAGCTGGGGCAATTTTAACTATGCATGATAAAGAAGATGAGGATGGTAGTAAGATGATGCTATAGAGGTCCGTGTGGTTTGGGACTGCGGGACAGGACATTCTACGCTTCCTGTCATAAATATCCCGGCATTAACCAGGTACGAGACCTACGGCACCTGCGGTGCCGGCTGTGTAATCACCCACTTCAAAAGACGTGTCATACCAAAGTCGCCCCCGTGAAGCGGGTGAATCTCGGCTGTGTGGCGACAGCCTCACCATTGGGCCCATATCCCGCCCGCTCTGGGTAGGTGCCGACCTAGGTAGGTAAAATCCCGCTTGCCTCGGCTGGGACTCAAACCCGGGTCTCCCGGTCCATGGTCCGAAGTGCTAACCACTACACCACGGGCGCCGGTTGTACTGCATTTCAAAATCTGAGTATGTTCATAAAAGGCGAACTTAACTGCGTTTGTGCCCAAAGAAAAACATGCTGAAAAAAAATGATTTTACAGATTTGCTTTGGCGTCTATTGCACAACATCTGCTGCAGAGGCGTCATTTGTAATCGTTGCTGTGTATAAATATTTGAACCCGATCAGAAAACGGATTCCCCCCATTACCGCTCAACACAGCCAAAGGGACATTGTGGAAACGCTAGTACCAGGTAAGAACCAAGCCTCTCCTCTAAGTTGGTAAATAACAAACAAACAAACAAAACCGCTGTGTACACTATGGCCGTCATATCAGGCTACTTGGTAACCTACCACTGTAGGAGTTCATCATCTGTTAAATTAGAAAGAAAAAAAAAAAAGTAATTGAAGTCACCTATTTGATCTGGGACACACGTTTTCCCTCTGCTGGGATCACTCTACTTCTTACAAGACGTGAAACAAAGACAAGTTAATCGTGGTAGCTACTAGCAGCAAACTATAAACCTACCCCCACGCAGCATGTAAAGGAGCAAGTAAAACAAGGAGGAATGGCCCCATCCCATAACGTTATTTCTCCAAAGTTCATGCTAGTTTCTTTTGTTGTTATTGTTGCCGGTGTTTTTTTGTTTTGTTTTTTAAGTTGTTTCTCTATAGAGAAACAGCTTTATGAGACGGGGCAGATTTTGCTACGCGCAGCAGCAAGTTTCAGTGATACAAAACAAGATTGTGACGTTTCTCCACACAATACTTACTTTCACGCACACAGTGACGTAACGAAATCTGCGTCATAGACACTCGACGTGCATACTTTGCTGCTGCGTTCTTATTGGCGGGAATGACGTGTGTCTGTGTGTGTGTGTGGACGGATGTAATGATGGCTATCTCCTAAACCACCTCGTTGGAGGCCTTTTTACTTTGAGATAAAATGGGAATTCACCTTCTCCAGACCTACCTTTCACGATTTTTAGCCTACTGCATTTTCAAAAGAGTTATCGCCGATTTTTAAAAATCGGTCATGTTACGAATTTTTTCGAAAAAAATGTTCAAATGGCTTCATTTTCAGAAATTGGGAAGATCATCCAATTATACTGCCTGTTTTCGTAGCACAGCTATGTAGCTCTGACAGGTTTTGTGTAAGAAAAATATTTCCGAGGTAGGGGTGGTTTGCATATAAGGCCAAATATCTATGAAAAGACTCCTTCAAATTATTCATCATTCCGGTATTTTTGTCACTTGTGCCAACTGCACATATGACATGAACTACTGCACTATTATAGCTTTAGTATTAAGAATAGCAGAGCTTTTAGATAAACACATTTCTCACGTTTCTGCGAGAAGCGCAGGGTCAAAAAAGTTCCAATTTTGCAATTTCGTAAGTACAAACCAAGGCATTTAAGTCCACGTTTCATCAGCTCTCTAGATCTTCCAGATTTTATGTCAAAATTAATTCAGTCACGGAAGTCACAAAAGCAACAAGGAAATCACAAGATATGTAGAAGTATCATCTGTCAGACGAGCAGCGTGGGGCTGACGTCAAATGTTTGGTTCGCAGACAAAATCTGCAAGTATCGCCACTGCTTCCGACATTTCATCAGCCCTCTAGATCTTCCAGATTTCATGTGAAAAATAATTCAGTCGGAGAAGTCACAAAGCCAACAGGGAAATCACAAGACATGAACAATCATCCTCAGACGATCTCAGTGCTAGAGGCTGACGTCGAAAGTTTACTTCACGGAATTGACGTCATCTCTCTCTCTCTCTCTCTGTACGACGACCTGCCTGAGGCTGACGTCAAATGTTTAGATCACGGAACTGACGTCTCTCTCTCTCTCTCTCTCTCTCTCTCTCTCTCTCTCTCTCTGGGGAGCCAGGGTGGCCGAATGGTAGAGCGTTGGACTTTCAATGCTTGGGCCGAGAGTTCGAATCCTGGCCGCTGGGGCCAAATATTTGTGCTGGCCTTTTTCTCGTTGCCCCGTCTTTGATATCACCCTTATGTGGGGGAAAAGGACGTTAATCTCCTAAACACCCACCCACCCACCCACCCTCTCTCTCTGCGCCTCTCTCTCTCTCCCTCCCTTCTTCCCCCACCCGGCCCCACCCCCAGTCACGTGGCTAATCGGTCGAGGTCATTGGTAGAACTTGGAGAGGGGAGAACCGGCAACAATAACTACAAAGACAAAATAAAACTGATTAAGTTTGGAGAAACAACTTTGTAGGACGGGGCCGTTCCTCCTTGTTTGTTTTTTCTTCTCGTGTCAAGTCTGTAAGACCTTCCAAGGCACTAGATCCGCTACGCTATACATAATCTAGAATCTTAAGGGGGGGGGGGGGGGGGGGGAGAGAGAGAGAGAGAGAGAGAGAGAGAGAGAGAGATGACGTCAATGCCGTGAACAGAACATTTCACGTCAGCCTCACGCAGGTCGTCTGACACTGTGACACAGGATGCTTGTTCATGTCTTGTGGTATCCCTGTTGGTGTTGTCACTTTCCCGACTGAATTAATTTTTACAAAAGGTCTTTAAAATCTAGAGGGCTGGTGAAACGTGGATTTAAATATTTTGGATTGTACTTGCGAAATCACAAAATTTCAACTGTTTGCCGAAGTGCTTTTCGCAGAAACTTGATAGAATATGTTTAGCTAAAATCACTGTTATTCTTAATATTCAAGAAATAACAGTTCAGTAATTCCCGTAATATCTGCAGTTGCCACACTTGACAACAACGCCGGGATGATGAGTAATTTGAAGCAGTCTTTTCATAGATAGTCGGCATCACATGCAAACCATGCCTACCTCATAATTTTATTTTACACAAAATCTGTCAGAGCTGTACCAATCTGTGATACGATGCCATTCAGTATAATTGGATGAACTTCCAAATTCTAGAAAATGAAGGCATTTGAATAACAGTTTAGTCCGAAAACGTAACATGGCTGATTTCTTTAAAATGGGCGATAACTCTTCTAAAAATGCGGCAAGAGAAAAATCGTGACAGGAGCCTCAGGAGCACATGACTGCCCATTAAATTTTCATCTTAAAGTAAAAAGCCCTTCAACGAAGTGGTATGGGCCATAGCCATGATTTCATCCACACACACACACACACACACACACACACACACACACACACACACACACACACACACACACACACACACACACGTCTCACAACTCCCGCAAAAAAGAACGCAGCAGCAGCAAGAACGCTCACACACACACACACACACACACACACACACACACACACACACACACACACACCGCGCGCGCGCATGTCTCACAACTCCCGCAAAAAAGAACGCAGCAGCATACAGTGCACGGAACTTGTCTATGACGCAGATTTCGTAACGTCACTGTGTGCGTGAAAGTATTTATTGTCTGGAGAAACATCACAGTCTTGTTTTGTATCACTGAAACTTGCTGCTGCGCGCAGCGAAATCTGCCCCATCCCATTAAGTTGTGAAACAACTTAAACAAGGAGGAATGGCCTCATCCCATCAAGTTGTTTCTCAAAATTTCAATTACTTTGTCTGTTTATTGTTGCCGGTTGCCCCCCCCCCCCCCCTTTTCAAGTCCGTAAGACCTACCAAACACACTAGATTCGATCGCCCCACCTTAGCGGGTCTAGAATCTTAGGAGAGAGAGAGAGAGAGAGAGAGCGTCAATTCCGTGGACTAAACATTTGACGTCAGCTTCACGTAAGTCGTCTGAAAGAGGACGCTTGTTCTTGTCATGTGATTTCCCTGTTGGTGTTGTGGCTTCCCCGACTGAATTACATTTTACATGAAATCTGGAAGACGTAGAGGGCTGGTGAAATGTCGGAGGCCGTGACGATCTTCACAGATTTCATCTGCAACTAAACATTTGACTTCAGCCTCACGTACTTCGTCTGACACAGCATGCTTATTCATATCTTGTGATATCCCTGTTGGTCTTGTGCCTTCCCTGACTGAATTAACTTTTATATAAAATCTGGAAGATCTAGAGGACTGCTGAAAAAGGGACTTAAATACCTTGGATTGTTCTAAGGAAATGGCAAAATTGGAACTCTTTGGGTCGGTACTTCTCGCAGGAACTCGAATTTTTTATATATTTTTTTAAGCTAAAACCTCTGTTATTCTTAATATTCAAAATATAACAGTGCAGTAGATCCTGTCATATTTGCAGTTGTTACACGTGACAAAAATGCCGGGATGGTGAGTAATTTGAAGGAGTCGTTTTCATAGTAAGTTTGCCTTATACGCAAACGAACCCTACCTCAGATTTTTTTTATTTTTTTTTTGGTACAAAGTCTGTCAGAGCTACAGAGCTGTGCTATGAACTATTCAGTATAACTGGATGAACTTCCAAAACCGTTCATTACTCACCACGCAGCAACTACTTTAATAAGTACCCCCCCCCCCCTCAATATTCTTCCCCAAGAAGGGCTCCCATGCAAATCTCATACTTACCTGCATATATGCGGTGACAAGGGAATTTCACAACACCAAAGAAGCGTTTTCTGACTAAACTGTTCAATGTTCGTAAATGTTTTCCGCCATACATCAGTGTCA
This sequence comes from Batillaria attramentaria, assembly GCA_018292915.2. Lineage (NCBI taxonomy): Eukaryota > Metazoa > Mollusca > Gastropoda > Batillariidae > Batillaria > Batillaria attramentaria. The sequence continues at coordinate 158,941 of JACVVK020000530.1, read as the reverse complement.
CCTGCAAAGTGCATAACCATCAAATACAGCCGGTTTACAGGGTCCGTTGAATCAACAGTCAAAGTAATGGCCGCAATTATCCAGGAAGCATCATTCTCATTGGGGTGAAATTTCAGTATGTCAACAATGCGTGTCTTTTCTAACAGCAACAGTATTTAGAACGGAGTTCTGCGCATTGCTGATCCCGCAAATATGCACACTTTTTGCATGCCCCTAAAATCCCATTTATAGGGCTCACAGAGTGAAAATAGCAAGATAAACGGTCGCTTTTAACGGTGACGTGGACGACGTTCATTTGACGGACAAGTGGCCCTGGTGGTTGTTCGCCTAGAGCAGCCTGATGAGGCGACACGTGTTTTTTTTTTTTTTTTTGTTTTTTTTTTTTTACCGTGCTATTTATGTAAGTTCATATGGAAGGACGTGCCTGGAGCGTGAAGCATGAAACGGTACTTTGATTTTTTAAAGTACTATAAAAAAAAAGTGACTCCAAGTACTTTGGTGAAGGAGTTCCATATGCTTTCTTCAGGACTTTCCACATTTTTTGGTAAAGGACTTCCACGTGCTTTCTTAAGGACTTCCACGTGCTTTCTTAAGGACTTTCCTTGTTGTTTGTCTTAAGGAGTTTCCCCCCGTACTCTCTTAAGAACTTTCCACGTTCTTTCGGTTAGGGAGTTCCACAAGCGTTCTTCAGGACTTTCCACGTTGTTTGGTTGAGGAGTTGCACGTACTTTCTTCACGATTTCCACGTTTTTTGGTTAAGCAGTTCCACGCGCTTCCTTCACGACTTCCACGTTCTTTGGTTAAGGAGTTGCACGTAGTTTCTTCAAGACTTCCACGTTCTTTGGTTAAGGAGTCCCACGTGCTATCTTCACGACTTCCATGTTCTTTGGTTAAGCAGTACGTTCCACGTGCTTTCCTCACGACTTCCACGTTCTTTGGTTGAGGAGTCCCACGTGCTGTCTTCAGGACTTTCCACGTTCTTTGGTTAAGGAGTTCAACGTGATTTCTTAAGGACTTTCACGTGCTGTGGTTTAGGAGTTCCACGTTTATTGGTTAAGGAGTTGCACGTGCTTTCTTACTTTCAGCGTCTTTGTCATTCGGCGCGTGCAGGTATTAAAGCGTCAGACCAAAGACAGCCATATTTCTTTATTTTCAGAAGCGGTAAAAAATCAAGAAAAGGAGGCGCAGTGACCAAAATGAACATCTGCTCATTTGGCAAACAGCCTCAGAGTTTTGTAAGCGGCTGTTTTTCCCCTCAGAACTTATTAGGAACACAGAGACTGCAGGAGGCAGCAAAACGGATCAGTGGATGTCTGTCAAAAGATATGAACGACAATCTAATCACGACACTACCCAGTAACAGATTCCAGTTGGTTACCGTGGCAGCCTGTAACCATGGGATTTAATTTACATATATCGTCAGCAGTCACTCGTATGAGGAGTTGACGAAAGCAAAGCAGACACGATAAAGTAACGAAAGGAATACTTGGTTCTTTGAATACTTCAGCGTTCTTCGTTTCTGTCTGGTAGCATGCAGCAACGAGTGAGTACACACAATGTCTGCCCTACCGACTCTATCCTACTACTGTATCGCTGACTAAATTTGTAACAAACGAAAGTCGGTTTTATTTCCGTAGGTGTCTCTAGATTGCTGTTTGCATATTAAAAGAAAATGAATGATTGTTTTTTGCAGATTGTACCGAGACCATGAGTATCCTACCATTACTACTGTCACTACTCGCGGTCAACACCGTGTCGTGTAATGAGGCCCCAAGCACGGCACAGCTGCTTGAGATGGTGCAGAAACTCACCGGTCGACTAGAGAAAATGGAGGAGAAAGGGACCCTGACAGATGAAGTTGGCAAAGTGGGAGAGGCGATGACGGCAGCGATGGAGGAGCTGGGAGACAAGTTGGGAGACAAGATGAATGACGTAGCTGCGACACTGGGAGACACGCTAACTGAAGGCCTTGAGAAGTTTGCAGAAACGCTACACGCGAACGCGAACGAAAAGTGTAAGTGTGAATTTTAACAAGGTTCCTTGGCGGTTTTTTTTCACCGAGTGTACACGGTGTGTTATTGTACATTCCAGTCTTCCTGTTTAATGGCTTCCTTCAACACAAACAACAACGCCTTGACAATGTCTTTTCGCTTAACGTAATGAAAAAGAACAGATCAAATTAAATGTTCGGTTTGTTACAGCCCCATCCCAGCCGTCAAACTGTATTGGTGTGATGGCTTACAACATGACCAGCGGAGTTTACACTCTCAACGTCAACAACAGGAACATCACTGTCTTCTGTGACCAGAAAACGAACGGAGGCGGCTGGACGGTACGTGTGTGTGTGTGTGTGTGTGTGTGTGTGTGTGTGTGTGTGTGTGTGTGTGTGTGTGTGTGTGTGTGTGTGTGTGTGTGTGTGTATTGTATCGGCTTGTCTCGCAAACTCTCATTTTCGGATTCCAACCCTTTGTGAGGATCTACAAAACAAAACATGAAATGATGAATGGATGAATAAATGATTCTTTATTTCTCAACGGTAGAAGTTTTAACACAAAGGTTGTTGCCGTTGCTACAACTACGACATAAAAAGAAAGGAAAAGAAAAAGAAAGAAAAAAACTTATTATTAATAAAAATTAAACCGGAAATACCCTCCCTACACCTACAAACACATACATGCCAGTACGAGCGCGTGCGTGCGCGCGCGCGAACACACACACACACACACACACACACACACACACACACACACACACACACACACACACACACAAACACACACACACACACACACACACACACACACACACACAGATCTAGAACTACAGCAAAGTGGAAAAGAACATTTGACAATGATTGGAGTATCAGACAGAGCATCGTATACACATAAATCGGGAGAAGATGAGGCAAATCTAAACAATGACATCTACGTGTGTATGTCTCGAAGGTGGTCTGTTTAAAGTAGCAGGTATGTACAATATAGAAACACACACGCACTTGATACTGTACTATGCAGGTGCTTTTGTAGCTGATGAGCATCGAAAGTGCCCACCGAAGGAGCTGCTGTACCAGTAGTGTCAAGATTGTTCCATACGACTAATAACTAGCGGTCTCTTTACCAGGTCATCCAGCGACGTCGTGACTTCAGTGTGGATTTCTACAGAGGATGGACAGACTACGTGAAAGGTTTTGGCGACAGAAATGGCGAGTTCTGGCTTGGTATGTCAATTGTGTCAGTTTTCTCTACTTTACCCTCAGATCCCGTCACATATAACTAAGAGTAGGACGTATGCTGCACCTTGATTTATTGTACTAACAACACTGGAAAATGTTCTGTTCTTTCCCCGACAAACTGTATTGAAGTTAGTGACAGGTAAAACACGCAGATTGCTCCAGTTTACATTACAGGTAGAAGTAGTAGTAGCAGTACCAGGAGCAGCAGCAGCAGTCGTAGCAGTAGAAGTAGTAGGAGTAACAGTAACAGTAGTAGTCGCAGCAGTAGCAGCAGCAGAAGCAGTAGTGGTAGTAGTAGCAATAGTAGTAGCAGCAGTAGCAGTAGTAAGAGTAGTAGTAACAAAAGTGAAACCGTTTTTGGTAGGTCCCATGGGTGGTCGCTAAACTAAGGTCCTACTGTAGTAGTAACAGTAGCAATAGTAGTAGCAGCAGTAACAGTAGTGCCACCGTTTTTGCCGGTCGCATGGATGGTCGCTAAACTATGGTTCTACTGTAGTGGCAGCAGTAGAAGTAGTAGTAGTAGTAGTAGTAGTAGTAGTAGTAGTAGCAGCAGTAACAGTAGTGCCACCGTTTTTTGCCGGTCCCATGTATGGTCGCCTAAACTAAGGTTCTGCTGTAGTAGTAGCAGTAGTAGTAGCAGTAGAAGTAGTAGTAGTAGTAGCAGCAGTAGCAGTAGTAGTAGCAACAGCAGCAGCAGTAGTAATAGTAGCTGTTGTTGATGATGTTGTAGCAGTGGAAGTAGTAGATGTAGTAGTAGTAGTACTGTTGTTGTTGTTGTAGTAGTAGTAGCAGTAGCAGCAGCAATAGCAACAACAGTAGTACTATAGTTATGGAGTCAAGAATCACTGTCAAATAGACATTACTTCCTAATGTTCAGTTCTGTTGGCATCATCCGAGACTTTGAACGTGTTCAGGTCTGGACAAACATCCATCTCCTGACGACAGCCCGCAATCAAACTCTCCGTGTGGAACTGCAAGACTTTGACAACAACAGGGCGTACGCCGAGTACAGGTTCTTTGCCATCGACGGACCCGATTCCTTCTACCGTCTGCATGTTGACGGTTATACTGGCACGGCAGGTGTGTGTGTGTGTGTGTGTGTGTGTGTGTGTGTGTGTGTGTGTGTGTGTGTGTGTGTGTGTGTGTGAAGAACAGATGTTTGATTGTTTAAAGGTGCTTGTTAATAAAAACACGTACTCACACACACACACACTCTCTCTCTCTCTCTCTCTCTCTACACACACACACACACACACACACACACACACACACACACACACACACACACACACACACACACACACACAAACACCACACACACACACACACACACACACACACACACACACACACACACACACACACCAAACAGAATGATACAGATTGTGTTGATGGTGTTTCCCTACAGGTGACAGTCTGACCGACAACAACAACCGTCCTTTCTCCACCCATGACAGCGACCACGACTCATCTCCCATTAACTGTGCTGTGTTATGGCGCGGTGCCTGGTGGTACAGGATGTGCGGCTCCAGCAACCTCAACGGTGTGTACCTGACGTCCCGCCGAGAGACCTACAAGAGTATCTACTGGTTTCCCTGGAAGAACGCGTGGATCGTCATGAAACACGTGGAGATGAAGATGCGACCTGCCATGTAGTCGTCAGTGTCCGCTCATGATCACTATCGTCTAACTCCACAAAACAATGCACTCAGTGCACACTATTTCAAATGTCGCGCGCGATGGTAACGGTTTTCAATACACCCGCTAGTTCAGACAGCTTGACCGGCCTCGTCCGGTGACTGAGATTGGATACCACCAGGTTCTATGTCCAAGTAAAAAAACGAATGAAGTAGAAACGATGCATCTTCTGCTTTGTTTGTTGTTTGTTATACTGTCTGTATTGTTTATTTGTTCATTGTTGTATGGGTTGGTGTTTGTATGAACTCAGTTTTATTCGAAGTCGTTTGTATGAAGACTGTTTCAGCGACATCAACCGGTTCCGTCCAAATGGTGCGAGGACGTCCGAGGACGATTTCAAACATAACAAGTAACTAAATTAATGACACAAAAGATGTGTTTGTGGTATTTGTTGGTCAAAATGAGAAACCCATAAGTTAGTTAAAAACATCGTGTGAAACATAGGCACGTTGTCGCACAGCCAACTGGCGCCTTTCGGAGTGGGGTGGGGGTTGTTTGCTGATTAGCCTATCAGTTATGGACGATTGATCCATGGCGTGCGCTGCAGTTGAGGGCCACAGCAAGTCTTCACACCTTTCGCGACTAGCGCCAACAGAAAAACGGTCGGGATACTTCACCTTTGTCACTTTTTCCTGAATTTTACGTTTTCCGTTTTATACAATACAGAGAAAGAGCACACACACACACACACACACACACACACACACACACACACGCACGCACACACACACACACACACACACACACACAACACACACACACAATTACGTTTTCGTTTTTATACAATACAGAGAAAAAGCACACTCACACCCACACACACACACACACACACACACACACACCACACACACACACCACTACACACCACACACACATCAATAAACACAACGCCTCGCAACCACTTCGTTATCGTTTGGCTGTGTGGTAAAAATCGATAATCAGCTATTCCAGGAAAGACACCCACCCCTATTTTCTCATTTTGACACAAAAATACCACTAACACATCTTCCGTTTCATTATATCAGTTACCGTACCCGCACGTCCTCGCACTATTTGGGTGCACCCATATCAACACCTTTTCCTTAAACGTCCATTGATGTTAAACATAAGTAAGTATCTACAGAATCTATCTCTTAGCAATCAGCATACACGTGATTAGATACACGCTCACGCACACGGACCAAAGTGTCTGTAGTGTTTTGGGGATTTTAATGAACGTTTATAAACTCAATGGAGACAGATAGATAGACAGCGTTTTTAGTGTCAAGTGGTAAAAAGGCCTAAGTGCTCATAAATCCACCTTTAGAACCTTTTTGCGAAAGGATGATCGATTGAAGTCCGTATTATTCATACATCATACTGAAATGTCGTTGATTCACGACACAGTCATAGTACGAACTCCAGCTGATCTCCTGCATTCATCAGGATGAAGCCATGATACAAACGGTCTTTACAAACCTGAAAAAAAAAATCAGCCGCGATCAGCCGACCAGGGGAGTGGGGGAGGGGACCCACAGGCAACAATAAACAGACAAAATAACTGAAATTTGGAGAAACAACTTATGGGATGGGGTCATTCCTTCTTGTTTGTTATTTTACAACTAGAGGAGAGGCTTGGCACTTACGTGTTACTAGCCCACCCACAATGTCCATTTGCCTGTGGGTGGTAATGGGGGAGATCAGTTTTGTGACTGGATTTAGATATTAACTATACACAGCAACGATTGCAAATGACGCTGCTGCAGCAGGTGTTGTGCATACACTTCATGTTTTACTACTGGATATGTTAGACCAATTATCCTGCGGTGGTCCAACGAAATGACCAGAGATTCGCCTGTAGTGGCCTGCGGATATCAAATTTTCCATTTTCCGTATAGACACCAATTCACTTACTGATGGGGACCGGGCCGACATATCATTATGCTGCAGCTGCTACGCCTGACAGATCATGTGCCGGCACATCATGCTTTAGAGAAATGGTCCAGCATTCCCAAAATAATATTTTTAAGATTTTTATTGCTTGCGATTCCAACGCACTCAGGAAATTTCCATTAAGTTTTATTAAAATGTTTTGAGGTACAGGTACAGAAGTTAGACAACCTTAATATGAAACTTCAAGTTAAATAATATTTCGCCAATGCAAATAAAAAAGAATAGACGCTAAAGCAAATCTGTGTAATCATTTTTATTTTCAACGTGTTTTTCCTTGGGAACAAACGCCGTTTAGTTTGCCTGTTTTGGACATTGTCAGATTTACGAATGAAGTAATGGAAAATACGTAGAACACAACCAAAACCTCTACAGTAGTAAGTTTGCCTCTTTTTTTTTTTTTTTTTTTTGGACATTGTCAGATTTAAGAATACAGCGCAATACTAGCAATGTGTAATGGAAATTATGTAGAGCACAAACACAACTCTACAGTAGTAAGTGGCTGAATTCATTTCAACTGTTATGACTATGTTAATCACATGACAAACATATGTTTTCAAGGTCAAAGTCATCGGTTCGTCTGCTTACTCCCAAACATTTTCCTTCATCGCTTCATTGAATGAGCAGAAATAGCAGCAAAACAAACCTAGCACAAATGATGTTTGTATGAGAAGATTTGTTGAGTACAACTTGGGTGACCTTGACCGCGACCTTACTGGTAAATGTCATAGAGACTGGGTGAAAATTATGTAAATACAACTTTTTGCATAGCGTTTACTTCCATTGATAAGAATGCCTTTTTGGTGACCTCTAGTAAAGGTCACGGTTACACATGAGTTATAACGGCTTTGCCGCTACATTTTTTTTATGAAGTTGCTGTGAACTCATCAAATCACGTCTCAATGTTAATTTGGCTCTTATTACACTGTGCTTGATGTGCCCATTACATAGAAAACTTTAGGAGGAGGTGAGGGGGGGGGGGGGGGTAGAATATACAGTAAATGCTTGCACGTGCTGACATTTCTCGTCGTCCTCATGATCATCAAACTCGTCATCAATACATAGCCCGCTGAGACACTCAATAGATTACAAAGTGTGGCTATATCACCAAGTATCGCACTGCTACACCTTCTGCATGTAACGGTTGTATAAATGATTAAGACAAAATCGAAAAATAAAAGCAATATGCCAGGTATGGTTTCCACAGGGACATATTACAGACCATTTTAGTTCTGGCTGTTTTACTTCCGAAAGGTTAGCAGCACCCAAATCCTTATCCTATGTCTGAGCGATGAAGCAAAACTGTTTGGGAGTAAATAGACGAACCGATGCCCTTCGCCTTGAAAACATTTTGTCATGTGATTACCATACGCCATAACACTTGAAATGAATTCAGCCACTTACTACTGTAGACTTGTGGTTGCATGTGCTCTAAAATCCATTACACATTGCTAGTGTTGTACTGCATTTTTCTTTCTGCCACGGCCCTCTGCTGGCTCCAGTGGTGTTCCTCCCTGGTAAAGGGTGGAATCCAGGGAGGGGTCGGAAGCTGGGGCAATTTTAACTATGCGTGATGAAGAAGATGAGGATGGTAGTAAGATGCTGCTATAGAGGTCCGTGTGGTTTGGGACTGCGGGGACAGGACATTCTACGCTTCCTGTCATAAATATCCCGGCATTAACCAGGTACGAGACCTACGGCACCTGCGGTGCCGGCTGTGTAATCACCCACTTCATAAGACGTGTCATACCAAAGTCGCCCCCGTGAAGTGGGTGAATCTCGGCTGTGTGGCGACAGCCTCACCATTGGGCCCATATCCCGCCCGCTCTGGGTAGGTGCCGACCTAGGTAGGTAAAATCCCGCTTGCCTCGGCTGGGACTCAAACCCGGGTCTCCCGGTCCATGGTCCGAAGTTGCTAACCACTACACCACGGGCGCCGGTTGTACTGCATTGTGAAATCTGAGAATGTTCATAAATGGCAAACTTAACTGCGTTTGTGCCCAAAGAAAAACATGCTGAAAAAAAAAAAATGATTTTACAGATTTGCTTTGGCGTCTATTGCACAACATCTGCTGCAGAGGCGTCATTTGTAATCGTTGCTGTGTATTAAATATTTGAACCCGATCAGAAAACGGATTCCCCCCATTACCGCTCAAACACAGCCAAAGGGACATTGTGGAAACGCTAGTACCAGGTTAAGAGCCAAAGCCTCTCCTCTAAGTTGGTAAATAACAAACAAACAAACAAAACCGCTGTGTACACTATGGCCGTCATATCAGGTCTACTTGGTAACCTACCACTGTAGGAGTTCATCATCTGTTAAATTAGGGGAAAAAAAAGTAATTGAAGTCACCTATTTGATCTGGGACACACGTTTTCCTTCTGCTGGGATCACTCTACTTCTTACAAGACGTGAAACAAAGACAAGTTAATCGTGGTAGCTACTAGCCAGCAAACTATAAACCTACCCCCACGCAGCATGTAAAGGAGCAAGTAAAACAAGGAGGAATGGCCCCCATCCCATAACGTTATTTCTCCAAAGTTCATGCTAGTTTCTTTTGTTGTTATTGTTGCCGGTGTTTTTTTTTTTGTGTTTTTTTGTTTTTTCTTCTCGTGTCAAGTCTGTAAGACCTTCCAAGGCACTAGATCCGCTACGCCATACATAATCTAGAATCTTAAGGGGGGGGGGGGGGGGGAGAGAGAGAGAGAGAGAGATGACGTCAATGCCGTGAACAGAACATTTCACGTCAGCCTCACGCAGGTCGTCTGACACTGACAGAGGATGCTTGTTCATGTCTTGTGGTATCCCTGTTGGTGTTGTCACTTTCCCGACTGAATTAATTTTTACAAAAGGTCTTTAAAATCTAGAGGGGTGGTGAAACGTGGACTTAAATATTTTGGATTGTACTTGCGAAATCACAAAATTTCAACTGTTTGCCGAAGTGCTTTTCGCAGAAACTTGATAAAATATGTTTATCTAAAATCACTGTTATTCTTAATATTCAAGAAATAACAGTTCAGTAATTCCCGTAATATCTGCAGTTGCCACACTTGACATACAACGCCGGGATGATGAGTAATTTGAAGCAGTCTTTTCATAGATAGTCGGCATCACATGCAAACCATGCCTACCTCATAATTTTATTTACACAAAATCTGTCAGAGCTGTACCGATCTGTGATACGATGCCATTCAGTATAATTGGATGAACTTCCAAATTCTAGAAAATGAAGGCATTTGAATAACATTTTTGTCCGAAAACGTAACATGGCTGATTTCTTTAAAATGGGCGATAACTCTTCTAAAAATGCGGCAAGAGAAAAATCGTGACAGGAGCCTCAGGAGCACATGACTGCCCATTAAATTTTCATCTTAAAGTAAAAAGCCCTTCAACGAAGTGGTATGGGCCATAGCCATGATTTCATCCAACACACACACACACACACACACACACACACACACACACACACACACACGTCTCACAATTCCCGCAAAAAAGAACGCAGCAGCACACAGTGCACGTAACTTGTCTATGACGCAGATTTCGTTACGTCACTGTGTGCGTGAAAGTATTTATTGTCTGGAGAAACATCACAGTCTTGTTTTGTATCACTGAAACTTGCTGCTGCGCGCAGCGAAATCTGCCCCATCCCATTAAGTTGTTTCTCTACAGACAAACAACTTAAACAAGGAGGAATGGCCTCATCCCATCAAGTTGTTTCTCAAAATTTCAATTACTTTGTCTGTTTATTGTTGCCGGTTGCCCCCCCCCCCCCCCCCCTTCAAGTCCGTAAGACCTTACCAAACACACTAGATTCGATCGCCCCACCTTAGCGGGTCTAGAATCTTAGGGGAGAGAGAGAGAGAGAGAGAGAGCGAGAGAGAGAGAGAGCGTCAATTCCGTGGACTAAACATTTGACGTCAGCTTCACGTATGTCGTCTGAAAGAGGACGCTTGTTCTTGTCATGTGATTTCCCTGTTGGTGTTGTGGCTTCCCCGACTGAATTACATTTACATGAAATCTGGAAGATGTAGAGGGCTGGTGAAATGTCGGAGGCCGTGACGATTTTCACAGATTTCATCTGCAACTAAACATTTGACTTCAGCCTCACGTACTTCGTCTGACACAGCATGCTTATTCATATCTTGTCATATCCCTGTTGGTCTTATGCCTTCCCTGACTGAATTAACTTTTATATAAAATCTGGAAGATCTAGAGGACTGCTGAAAAACGGACTTAAATACCTTGGATTGTCCTAAGGAAATGGCAAAATTGGAACTCTTTGGGTCGGTACTTCTCGCAGGAACTCGAATTTTTAATATTTTTTTTTAAGCTAAAACCTCTGTTATTCTTAATATTCAAAATATAACAGTGCAGTAGTTCCTGTCATATTTGCAGTTGTTACACGTGACAAAAATGCCGGGATGGTGAGTAATTTGAAGGAGTCGTTTTCATAGTAAGTTTGCCTTATACGCAAACGAACCCTACCTCAGTTTTTTTTTTTTTTTTTTTTTTGGGAGGGGGGTACAAAGTCTGTCAGAACTACAGAGCTGTGCTACGAACTATTCAGTATAACTGGATGAACTTCCAAAACCGTTCATTAATCACCACCCAGCAACTACTTTAATAAGTACCCCCCCCCCCCCCCCATATTCTTCCCCAAGAAGGGCTCCCATGCAAATCTCATACTTACCTGCATATATGCGGTGACAAGGGAATTTCACAATACCAAAGAAGCGTTTTCTGACTAAACTGTTCAAGTTCGTAAATGTTTTCCGCCATACATCAGTGTCACCTGCAAAGTGCATAACCATCAAATACAGCCGGTTTACAGGGTCCGTTGACTCAACAGTCAAAGTAATGGCCGCAATTATCCAGGAAGCATCATTCTCGATTGGGGTGAAATTTCAGTATGTCAACAATGCGTGTCTTTTCTAACAGCAACAGTATTTAGAACGGAGTTCTCGGCATTGCTGATCCCGCAAACATGCACACTTTTTGCATGCCCCTAAAATCCCATTTATAGGGCTCACAGAGTGAAAATAGCAAGATAAACGGTCGCTTTTAACGGTGACGTGGACGACAGATCATTTGACGGACAAGTGGCCCTGGTGGTTGCTCGGCTAGAGCAGCCTGATGAGGCGACACGTTTTTTTTTTTGTTTTTTTTTTTGTTGTTGTTTTAGCTACCGTGCTATTTATGTAAGTTCATATGGAAGGACGTGCCTGGAGCGTGAAGCATGAAACGGTATTTTGATTTTTTAAAAGTACTTTAAAAAAGTGACTCCAAGTACTTTGGTGAAGGAGTTCCATATGCTTTCTTCAGGACTTTCCACATTCTTTGGTAAAGGACTTCCACGTGCTTTCTTAAGGACTTTCCTTGTTGTTTGTTTAAAGAGTTTCCCGTGCTCTCTTAAGAACTTTCCACGTTCTTTCGGTTAGGGAGTTCCACGCGCTTTCTTCACGATTTCCACGTTTTTTGGTTAAGCAGTTCCACGTGCTTTCTTCAGGACTTCCACGTTCTTTGGTTAAGCAGTTCCACGTGCTTTCTTCAGGACTTCCACGTTCTTTGGTTAAGGAGTTGCACGTAGTTTCTTCAAGACTTCCACATTCTTTGGTTAAGGAGTCCCACGTGCTATCTTCACGACTTCCACGTTCTTTGATTAAGCAGTACGTTCCACGTGCTTTCTTCACGACTTCCACGTTCTTTGGTTAAGGAGTCCCACGTGCTCTCTTCAGGACTTTCCACGTTCTTTGTTTAAGGAGTTCAACGTGATTTCTTAAGGACTTTCACGTGCTTTCGTAAGGAGTTCCAAGTGCTGTGGTTTAGGAGTTCCACGTGCATTGGTTAAGGAGTTGCACGTGCTTTCTTACTTTCAGCGTCTTTGTCATTCGGCGCGTGCAGGTATTAAAGCGTCAGGCCAAAGACAGCCATATTTCTTTATTTTCAGAAGCGGTTAAAAAAAATCACGAAAAGGGGGCGCAGTGACCAAAATGAACATCTGCTCATTTGGCAAACAGCCTCAAAGTTTTGTAAGCGGCTGTTTTTCCCCTTAGAACTTATTAGGAACACAGAGACTGCAGGAGGCAGCAAAACGGATCAGTGGATGTCTGTCAAAAGATATGAACGACAATCTAATCACGACACTACCCAGTAACAGATTCCAGTTGGTTACCGTGGCAGCCTGTAACCATGGGACTTAATTTACATATATCGTCAGCAGTCACTCTTATGAGGAGTTGACGAAAGCAAAGCAGACACGATAAAGTAACGAAAGGAATACTTGGTTCTTTGAATACTTCAGCGTTCTTCGTTTCTGTCTGGTAGCATGCAGCAACGAGCGAGTACACACAATGTCTGCCCTACCGACTCTATCCTACTACTGTATCGCTGACTAAATTTGTAACAAACGAAAGTCGGTTTTATTTCCGTAGGTGTCTCTAGATTGCTGTTTGCATATTAAAAGAAAATGAATGATTGTTTTTTGCAGATTGTACCGAGACCATGAGTATCCTACCATTACTACTGTCACTACTCGCGCTCAACACCGTGTCGTGTAGTGAGGCCCCAAGCACGGCACAGCTGCTTGAGATGGTGCAGAAACTCACCGGTCGACTAGAGAAAGTGGAGGAGAAAGGGACCCTGACAGATGAAGTTGGCAAACTGGGAGAGGCGATGACGGGAGCGATGGAGGAGCTGGGAGACAAGTTGGGAGACAAGATGAATGACGTAGCTGCGACACTGGGAGACACGCTAACTGAAGGCCTTGAGAAGTTTGCAGAAACGCTACACGCGAACGCGAACGAAAAGTGTAAGTGTGAATTTTAACAAGGTTCCTTGGCGGTTTTTTTCACCGAGTGTACACGGTGTGTTATTGTACATTCCAGTCTTCCTGTTTAATGGCTTCCTTCAACACAAACAACAACGCCTTGACAATGTCTTTTCGCTTAACGTAATGAAAAAGAACAGATCAAATTAAATGTTCGGTTTGTTACAGCCCCGCCCCAGCCGTCAAACTGTATTGGTGTGATGGCTTACAACATGACCAGCGGAGTTTACACTCTCAAAGTCAACAACAGGAACATCACTGTCTTCTGTGACCAGAAAACGAACGGAGGCGGCTGGACGGTACGTGTGTGTGTGTGTGTGTGTGTGTGTGTGTGTGTGTGTGTGTGTGTGTGTGAAAATTGAATCGGCTTGTCTCGAAAAATCTCATTTTTGGGTGGGGTGGGTGTTTAGGAGTTTAACGTCCTTTTCCACCACGCATGGGTGATATCAAAGACGGGGCAACGAGAAAAAGGCCAACACAAATATTTGACCCCAGCCGGGATTCGAACTCACAACCCGAGCATTGCAAGTCCAACGCTCTACCATTCGGCTATCCCGGCTCCCCTCTCATTTTTGGATTCCAATACTTTGTGAGGATCTACAAAACAAAACACGAAATGATGAATGAATGAAAGATTCTTTATTTCTCAACGGTAGAAGTTTTAAGACAATGGTTAATTCTCCAACTTGCCGTTGCTACAACTACAAAATAAAAAAGAAAATAAAAATAAACTATTAACGTTATTAATAAAAAGTAAACCAGAAATACCCTCTACCCTTCTACACACACACACACACACACACACACACACACACACACACACACACACACACACACACACACACACACACATACTATACAGATTTAGAACTACAGCAAAATGGAAAAGAACATCTGACAATGATTGGAGTATCTGCGCTAATGCATAATTAGTCCAAAATAAATCTCTTTAAAAAAAAAATTAATCAATTTACCTTCTCCATGGAAGCACTGGCAGCCATATTTACAAACTTATACGCCAACCAGAACACAAACGAGCCTTCTCACTGGCTGAACAGATTGAGAGAGAAACTCGGCGATTGGCACGAGGGCTTAGTGTGTGAGCTTGGACGATGGAGTGTATTCGTGGACAACAGGCTGGCCCCGACAGCAAACCGTGTGTGAGCGAAGTGTGTTAACCGGTCACCCCAATACTGGGGCGATGAGAAATATTGCATTCATCGCCTCAGAAACGACTTTTTGAAAGGATTCCAGGGCGTCAAAATATGGGGCGGGAAAATTTCACCCCACTGCTTTTTTCGCCTCAGTTTAGATGGTGTTGACCGAGGCGATCGCCTCATTTGTGTGATTTTACACACACACACACACACACACACACACACACACACACACACACACACACACACACACACAGTGATCTAGAACTACAGAACATTTGACAATGATTGGAGTATCAGACAGAGCATCGTATACACATGAATCGGAAGAAGATGAGGCAAATCTAAACAATTACATCTACGTGTGTATGTCTCGAAGGTGGTCTGTTTAAAGTAGCAGGTATGTACAACATAGAAACACACGCGCGCTTGATACTGTACTATGTAGGTGCTTTTGTAGCTGATGAGCATCGAAAGTGCCCACCGAAGGAGCTGCTGTACCAGTAGTGTCAAGATTGTTCCATACAAGACTAATTAACTAGCGGTTTCTTTACCAGGTCATCCAGCGACGTCGTGACGGCAGTGTGGATTTCTACAGAGGATGGACAGATTACGTGAAAGGTTTTGGCGACAGAAATGGCGAGTTCTGGCTTGGTATGTCAGTTGTGTCAGTTTTATCTACTTTTCCATCAGATTCCGTCACATATAACTAAGAGTAGGACGTATTTTGCACCTTGAGTTTTTATACTAACAACACAGGAAAATGTTCTGTTCTTTTCCCGACAAACTGTATTCAAGTTAGTGACTGAGGTAAAACACGCAGACTGCTCCAGTATACCTTACAGATAGTAGTAGCAGGAGCAGCAGTAGAAGTAGTAGGAGTAACTGTGGTAGAAGTAGTAGCAGGAGCAGTAACAGCAGTAGTAGCAATAGTAACTGTAGTAGTAGTAGCAGTAGTGCAACCGTTTTTGGTCGGTCCCATGGATGGTCGCTAAAGTAAGGTTCTACTGCAGTACTAGCAGTAGTAGTAGTAGCAGCAGTAGTAGTAGTAGCAACAGCAGCAGTAGTAGTAGTTGTTGTTGATGATGTACGTTGTAGCAGCGGTAGTACTAGAAGTAGTAGTACTGTTGATGTTGTTGTAGCAGTAGTAGTAGCAGTAGTAGCAGCAATAGCAACAACAGTAGTACTGTAGTTATGGAGTCAAGAATCACTGTCAAATAGACATTACTTCCTAATGTTCAGTTCTGTTGGCATCATCCGAGACTTTGAACGTGTTCAGGTCTGGACAACATCCATCTCCTGACGACAGCCCGCAATCAAACTCTCCGTGTGGAACTGCAAGACTTTGACAACAACACGGCGTACGCCGAGTACAGGTTCTTTGCCATCGACGGACCCGATTCCTTCTACCGTCTGCATGTTGACGGTTATACTGGCACGGCAGGTGTGTGTGTGTGTGTGTGTGTGTGTGTGTGTGTGTGTGTGTGTGTGTGTGTGTGTGTGTGTGTGTGTGTGTGACTGTCTGTCTGTCTGTCTGTCTGTCTGTCTGTCTGTCTGTCTGTCTGTCTGTCTGTCTGTGCGTGCGTGCGTGAAGG
>JACVVK020000530.1:102500-137500 GCA_018292915.2 Batillaria attramentaria | reverse complement strand
TGGTTGGATGTTATTTTTGCAGTTGCTGTTGTGGGGAGCCGGGGTGGTCGAATGGTAGAGTGTTGGACTTCTAATGCTCGGGTCGTGAGTTTGATCCCCGCTGGGGCCAAATATTTGTGCTGGCTTTTTCATCGTTGCCCCGTCTTTGATATCACCCTATGTGGTGGAAAAGGACGTTAAACCCCCAAACACCCACCCCACCCGCAGTTGCTGTTGTGTTGTTTTCTTGAAACAAGGAAGACTCGTACATGGCAGCAAATTTCCTCTTCTGTCCTATTCAAAAGCCACATCCACCCTGACGATAAGACAGGAACCCAGAGCGGTGTACAACAACCAGACTGGCCAGTTTCACGTGCAGCTCACGTGCATCAGCCACCATGGAACAACTCGGGCCGTTATCTGGACGGTAAGGGGAGATAATAACAGACTTAACATTCGTATGAAATTAAAATAGTTGGAAACCGTTTCTTCCTTACGTTCCTGGGTGTATTTTGGTCAAACTGTATCTCCAATGTTTTTCTTTTTAGTGTGTGTGTATGCGTGTGATGTTTTTTTTTTTATTTTATTTTTTGTCCGGCTGGTGAAAACTGTATTAAGAAATCCATTCCCACGGACAAACGCATTCGCGCCACCCATCAACATTGCTGGTACACATGTGTTACAGAATCCACTAGGACACGAACTAAACAGTTCCAGCAGTGATGGCGGCGAGTTCCGACTGCTGCTTCCCAACCCAGTAACTACTGGACTCTACAGATGCTGTGCACTTGCCCCTAATGCAAAGACAACGTGTCCTGAATCATCGAGCGCCAGTGTGTTAGTTGATAACGTTGACGCCCGCTTCATGGTGATGGAGGCTGAACATTCAGACAGGGTGAAGAGGATGGACGCCAAATTCAACAAGATGAACGGTGAACAGTCCGTTCTACCCCACAACCTTAACGGTAGCTATGGTTATTTTGCGAGAAGGGTGGGGTGGATGTTTCACCCCGTATGGATGATATCAAAGACGTCGCAACAAGAAAAAGGCCAGCACAAATGTTTGGCCCCCACCGGGATTCGTACTCACTCATTGAAAATCCAACGCTCCACCATTTTACGAGAAGAAAATAAGTCAAGAGCCAAGGGCTTATACAGTGCATGACCAAACTTAGGCGTCCATATCTGCCAATGACTTTCTACATGCTCATATTTCAATTCATAAGTTCTTGCCTTCCAATTTTATCGTTGCCAAATACTTTCATGTTTTTACAGATGAAAACAAAGGCCTCAAACAACAGATGGAGACATTTCAGAGTAAGTGACTGGTTCCTTCTATATCACCAAAGGAGAACATAAAGCTTAACCTAATCGTGCATAGTGTTTTTTGTGTGTTACTTACCCTACATTCAAAGTATGCAACTTGTCTCATTGTCATACATTCCTTTCTTTTCAGATGAAAACATGGCCCTAAAACAACAGATGACGACACTTCAAAGTGAGTAAATTGGTTCCTTAGGAATCCAGACGAGAGAGAGTCAAAAGATCCTAGAGCGTATATCGCTATACTGACACAGCTACCTACCGCTGCAGAAATGATCTCAGTAGCAGACGACTTCCCGTTTGACGAATCTTTTGTTAGATTTGCCAAGTCTGTGTTCAAAAATAGGCAAAACAATCGGTCTGTGTAGGTGCATGTTGATATTTGGTGATAGTCATAAAATGATTTCAAATCAATTGCGTACCGTTTGGACGTAATCTTCGGCTGAGCTATATCCGAAACGATTTCACGGCATCGCAGCAAGGAAACAGTAGACGAAAGCCAAGCGCTCATCGGACCGCACCTGATTAGCTGGTTTACCGCAATGTCAAGGGCAGTGGATTTTTTTAAGCCTGGTAGGCTTTAGATAGGGACTCGGGCATTGTATACGTGGGTATCACCTTTTGTTTACCAAAATATCAACGACCTTTCCCTTGGAGGTACATCAAGGGCTACCCCACGGCTCTCCGCCAATCGCTGTAGGAGAACGAAAATGAAATGAAAACAAAATATCTGTGTAGGCCTACAACTTCATTACACATCCACCGAACAGTTGCTGTTTGTTTTTCCAACAACTAAGAGCAGTTAAAAGTGTTTGTAATGATTTGACATCACCTTCTCTGAATTTCAATAGTATCAATAGGTAGGGTGTTGTGGTGGTAGTGCATTCTGTGTACGACATCAACAGTAGTTATAGGTAGGGTGTTGTCGTGGTAGTACATGCTCCGTACGACATCAACAGTAGTTATAGTTAGGTTGTTGTGGTGGTAGTGCATGCTGTGTTCGACATCAACAGTAGTTATACGTAGGTTGTTGTGGTGGTAGTGCATGCTCCGCACGACATCAACAGTAGTTATAGTTAGGTTGTTGTGGTGGTAGTGCATGCTGTGTACGACATCAACAGTAGTTATAGGTAGGGTGTTGTGGTGGTAGTGCATGCTCCGCACGACATCAACAGTAGTTATAGGTAGGGTGTTGTGGTGGTAGTGCATGCTCCGCACGACATCAACAGTAGTTATAGGTAGGGTGTTGTGGTGGTGGTGCATGCCGTGTACGACATCAACAGTAGTTATAGGTAGGGTGTTGTGGTGGTAGTGCATGCTGTGTGCGACATCAACAGTAGTTATAGGTAGGGTGTTGTGGTGGTAGTGCATGCTGTGTGCGACATCAACAGTAGTTATAGGTAGGATGTTGTGGTGGTAGTGCATGCTGTGTGCGACATCAACAGTAGTTATAGGTAGGGTGTTGTGGTGGTAGTGCATGCTGTGTACGACATCAACAGTAGTTAGAGGTAGGGTGTTGTGGTGGTAGTGCATTCTGTGTACGACATCAACAGTAGTTATAGGTAGGGTGTTGTCGTGGTAGTACATGCTCCCTACTTCTTCAACAGTAGTTATAAGTAAGGTGTTTAAAATTGAACCACTTTCGCCACTAAAAGAATAGCACTCGAAATCAGAGTTCATTCACATTTTGTTTCTTACGCTCTCTCTCTCTCTCTCTCTCTCTCTCTCTCTCTCTCTCTCTCTTTGTGAGTCTGTCCGTCCCTCCCCCTCTCTGTCTGTGTCTGTCACTGTCTCTGTCTATCTGTCTGTCTCCGCTCATCAGAACCAATCGCTTGGGTCACAATAGCATCTGAAACCATTGTGGTGACTGGGGTTGGTGTATTATGTTATTCTACGTACGTATAAGCGTGCTACATACTGAACAGACGACGCTAGTTGATTGTGTTCTGAAAACCAACGAGACAGCCCCGACTGGTGGCTATTGATAGCGACTTGGTCGATAGACGTGTAGTATTGGTATGGAAGCGTTAGGCCAAAGAAAGTCACATTTCTCTCGTATAAACAGCCGCAAAGTCACGACTGAAATGGTTTGCAGTAAACAAAAGGAACGTCTCTTCATTTGGCAAACAGCCTTAAAGTTTTGTAAGCGGCAGTTATTCCCCCTCAGAACGCATGACGAATATAGACACTTTAAGTACACAACTCTTAAAAGCAAATACAAAAATCGCATTTTTACTTGAAATCTTCCGATCAGTAGGCGACACTTCGTGCCACTATTATGTCATATGCAGTGGTCTGGGGCCAAGCGGCGATAGCCCACCGCCTTCCGTAATAGTGGCTTGAAGTGGCTACTACTGATGTGCAGTGGCTTGTTCCTTTTGACAAGTGTTAACGTACAGCGGGAGGGGATGGTCCGACTCGGGCTGTTAAAAAGTAACATGGGTTGCCTCATTCCTATAGAAGACAGTGATCCATGTTATAGTGATTGTAGAAGTAACTTGGGTTGGCTGACTCCTAAAGAAGACAGTGATCCATGTTATAGTGACTGTAGAAGTAACTTGGGTTGGCTCACTCCTAAGGAAGACAGTGATCCATGTTATAGTGATTGTAGCAGGAGGACTGTTCAAGAAAGAAACACCAGAGAAAGATAGAGTTGTTTTGATGATGTAGAATAGGAACAAAGACGTCGCTAAAGCCGAAAACATGCGCTCAATCAGTTCAATTCCAAAGTAGGGGAAATAAGTAGGGGAAGTAAGTAAAGCTGAGAGCGCTTCCTAGATCTAAGAGATGTGTGCTTTGTATGTCATTGGACAAGTTCCCCTTGCCCTACATTGGCTACAAGTCATATTGGAGTGAGGGGGGGAGGATCTACCATCCTACCGCTGCTGTTGTTTTATGATATCTATCGGACAGGGATACACAGGAAGGCAGTTACTGCGGCCTTATTACACCAGTTGTTGAGGTCAGCGTACACCCTTCGTGTTACGCTGTTCTTATTTATAACTGAAGTCAGCAAAGCCAGCGATTCACAAAACAACCATCTTCACCTTAGCACTTGGAGAGGCGATGACGGGAGCAATGGAGAAATTGGGAGAGAAACTGACTCAAGGCCTTGGAGAGGCGATGACGGGAGCAGTGGAGAAGCTGGTAGACAAAAATGAAAAACTGGGAGAGAGTCTGACGAACGCTCTACTATGTAAGTAACACGCCAGTTGGCACCTAGTCTTGTGTTACTTCTGATCCCGTTTAAATATAATAACACGCGACAACAAAAATAACGCAACCCCTTAAACCTACCACCGTCCCTTACTATTTCTGATAAACATACCACTTCATGAAATATACATCCATCCCATCGGTTAGTTCGAGCGAAAGACAGCGTGCTAGAAATACACCAGAACATCCTAACGCTGAAAACACACGTAGAGGACCGAACAAAATAAAAAATAAAAATAAAGCAATTTTACTCACAAGCCTCGACCAGAAATCCTTTTTCAGAGGAGACACAGCAATGAGGACAGAGACAACACTACTTGTCCGGGTTCACGGAAATACCGCAATGGTGAATCGGTGGTGAATCTGCAAGCGGAGATAAGCGGATGGGTGGGGCGGGAGTTTGGTTGTCTAACGCCCCCCCCCCCACCACCACCACCACCACTACCACTACCACCATCACCACCACCACACCCCCTCCACAAACCACCTCGCTATCAGGACAGACCAACGAGAAAACAACAACAACAACCAAAACAAAAAACAAACAAAAAAAACCGGCCAGTTCAAATATTTGGACCCTGCTGGGATTCGATCTCACGACCCGAGCTATTAAACTCCAACACTCTACCAATAAGCTATACCGGGTCCCCAGACACTGAGAGAGACAGAGATAAGTAGCGCTATCTGTATATTGGTGACTGTGTATGAACTTGCTAAACTTGTATTTACTATTTATATTTACACTGTGTTTCAGATCCGTACCCGCCATCCAGCTGTTATGATGTGATGCCGCTGGACGTGACTGACAATGTACATGTACTGAAAGTTAACGACCGATACATCAGAGTTTTCTGTGACCAGCATACAGCAGGGGGCGGCTGGACGGTACGTGTGTGTGTGTGTGTGTGTGTGTGTGTGTGTGTGTGTGTGTGTGTGTGTGTGTGTGTGCGTGTGCGTGCGTGCGTGCGTGAGTGCGTGCTTCTGAAGAGCTAGAACAGATGTAATTGGCGACCTGGCGAAATGACCACCACGAGTAAAAGTGAAAAACAAAAATTCAGTTATTACATATAATATACATCACCAGGTGATCCAGCGGCGTCGTGACGGTAGTGTGGATTTCTACAGAAACTGGACAGAGTACAGGCAGGGTTTCGGCGACATCCAGGGCAACTTCTGGCTGGGTAAATGTCAGCTAAGTGGGCGCATGCTATCAGATATTAATATTTATTATCAAAATAATGAATTACTTAAAAGGAATTGTCCTACTCTGCCTAGTGAGGTCATCACGCAGACAAGGATATAGTGGATAGTCTAACTATATGAGAGATTCCATGGGATTTTCTTTGTGATTAGGGGGGAGGGGGTGGAGGGGGGGGATGGTAGGAGGTGGAGGAAGGGGGGGGGGGGGGGGTGGGCGGTCAAATCTCACCGACAATGTGATACTCTCTTTTTCCCACTCTCAGCCACGAAAAGTCGTGTACGTCGGCCTTTTCTCTTGTTGCTGAAAAAGGTTTTTGATTTTAAAATGTTGCTTAGGTTTAAAAAAAAAAAAAAATTTCAGAAGACTTCTTACCAGGTGAAACAAGATGGCCACCAGCCCAATATGTTGTTTCCATTCAATGACCTGCTGTAGTCACAGTCGTAGTCGTTGTGTCATGTATGCAGCCCGCGCGCACACGAACTGAACGCAAGCTCTCTGACATCAAGCATGCTGCCATAAAGAAAGTACTGGAAACCTTTACCGTGCCTCTATGCACTCGCAAAACCCCAAACGCATGAGGTCATGTGAGCTCGCTTAGCTGGTTGACGTCACAAACTTTTTGGCGTATGCGAGGTTCTACATGAGTGAATTAATTCTTCACTCTCTGGGGCACAGAGTCTTTCAGTGGAAAGTACCTCTGTGCACAGTGGGGAAATGGCGCTCACTGCGCTACCGTGACGGGCCTAAATTGTCTCGGTGCTCTCAAACACAAGGTCGCGCACTATGTCATCCTTGACCAGCTTTGAACCCAGAGGGATCCTCAATGGCGCAAGTAATGGCAGGCTGTCTTCAGAGTGAAAGTAGGCGTGTTTCTGAATCAGAGACATACATAACATGTCTCTGTCTGAATGGACAGATCTATTATTACATTCAGTCCTAGAGCACGGGTGTGTATGCTTTTGTAATCGTCTCTTATTCCACCACAAGGCAGGTACGTGATCGTCTGCACCGTGCAATAATACTTGCCTGCAGAGTGCAACACCTTGGCCTGTCAGAGTGCAACCCCCTTGCCGTTTACTCACATCCTGTTGGATCAGTGTACCACGTAAACAGTGCCATCAAATCGCAACAATAATTGTCCGCTGGCAAAGATTTTGCCCAAACCAAAAGTGGTCGGATATTCAAGACTTCGTTTCAAATCGATTCATATGACACACAAGTCTTCGCTTTTCTAAAAAAAATTTCGCCATTTTTTAAAATGGCGCTGGGTGTAAGCAGTCACATTTTCACGCCCCGCCGAAAAGGGACTGCACTCTGGAGTCTATGAATTCTTGTAATAAAGTCGTTCCCCTTTGACAAGAGTTACTTCCCGCAGACCTGACTAACAGACGATTGCTTACTGGTATCGGAGAAGAGACCCTCTCTCTCTCTCTCTCTCTCTCTCTCTCTCGCTCGCCTTAGACGCGCGCGCACACACACACACACACACACACACACACACACACACACACACACACATATATTATGCTTCTGAGTGTGAGTCAGTGGCAAAAACGAAACCCACTGAAATTCCCGCTTTCCACATGTTGCAGAGATCGCGAAAAGATACTGCATTTCGACGGATGCAAAATAATTTCTAGACCACCCCACAACATGCTGGTGCAGCAGTAACGTCAGTAGATTACGTCACCTTGGAAAGATTTCGAACCTTCCAGTAAGTTGAGGAATGTTCTGGATCTGACCTGTTCAGTACGTAAGCAGCCCTGCACAGCGTTCTGGGTTCTTTCATGAATTTGTTCTCCGCGCATATTCTGTTCATAAAGTATTGGAGTTGTATTCTGTTGTATCCCGTATCTTCTCTGCGAGTGCACGAAGATGGCGACATAGCATAAGTAAAATACAACACCACGTCTCCAAACAGAGGAACTCGGAAAGAAAGTGGCGAGACATCCCCAAGAAAAACCAGCATCACGCCAATCAAACATGACGCTCTTACTTTACGTCAGTGCGCGTGCGTCTCTTCTTTGATGTTTGTGAGGCGTGTGGCTTGTGGAGGAAATGTGCTTTGAGTACAAAGTTTCGAGTCAACTGACGATAACGGCTGCAGGGAATTTTTCTATTTTTTTAAATAGATTTTTTTATGGCACCCCAGACACATTATCTATATATAGTAGGAGCGATTTTGATATCTAAAATGGGTTCTCCAGCACTTTCATAAGGTATGGGTTACGTCAAAAGTATAATAGCGAGTACCTTCAAAATTAACCCTGTTTAGAGTCCGTATTTATGCTATCTATTTCCCAAAAAATGGAGTGATTTAGATAAATATTACGCCCTTAAACGCCAGAAAGCCAACTTTTTTAAAAAGGGGGATAACTCGCAAATCATGTGTGCAATCCTACCTGGAATAGGCCCTCTATTCAAAAATCTTGATTTATTAAGAAACCCAAAATTTGAAATCAATCGGTTCAGTAGTTTCGAAGATACAGGCATCTGAACTGGGTTCACATGCAATGTCAACTGAGGTACGGTTTACGTGAAAACTATGACAGTGACTATTTCCTACTAGTCAGCCTATTCAGAATCCGTATTCATGCTATCTACTGCCAAAAAATTGAGTGATTTAAATAAATTTTACGCCTGTAAACGACAGACAACCAACTTGTCTCAAAAGGGCGATAACTCCCAAATCACATAAGCAATCATCACACGCTCGGTTGCTCTAATCTAACATTTTGATATATTTGGATACCCCAAATTTGAAGCCATTCGGTTGAGTATTTTCGGAGAAACAGGCCTGGACACAATTCACACACACACACACACACACACACACACACACACACACACAGAGTGAGAAAGTTTTGTCTGTGTTATTAGTCTCAGGAATCAATAAGCTCGACCCGTGTCTCTCTCAGACCGTTGCCATTATACACATTAGCATATACATATAGTATACATTTGCCCATAGAAATGCAGCATACACGTCTACAAACTTTCGCAAAATTATCAATTCGATGTTTCAGTTGCAAAGGGAAGCAAAGATATTCTCTTTAAAAAAAAAAAAAAACTTTTTACAAACATTCCAAGTGATTTTACAACTTGTCCTGAAAAAAAAAACTCGGTTAAGCCGAACTGCAGGGTGATTTCTCGGGAAAGGTTTGGCTTATCCGAACTCGGATATCCAGAAACTCGGATAAGCGAAACGATTTTCCATTCCCCGGGCGAGTTCGGCTTAAGCGTGTTTGACTGTATTTGATCTTATGTGCAAACCACCCCTACCTCGGAATTTTTTTTTAACACAAAACCAGTCAGAGCTACAGAGCTGTAGCACGAATACAGGCAGTGTGATTGGGTGAACTTCCAAAGTCTAGAAAATGAAGGAATTTGAACAACTTTTTCGAAAAAATTCGTTACATGACCGATTTTTTTAAATCGGCGATAACTCCTCTGAAAATGCGGCAGGCTAAAATCGTGATAGGTAGCTCTGGAGAAGGTGAATTCCCATTTCATCTCAAAGTAAAAAGGCCCCCAACGAGGTGGTTTAGGAGATAGCCATCATTACATGTATCCGTCCACACACACACACACATAGAGAAACAACTTAAAAAACGTATCCCAGTGGTGTGTTGCCTGTTTGGGTGGTTGGCAGATTAACGTTAACGTTTTTCTCCAGCGCGTATGGGTGATATGAAAGCAAAGAGGAAAAGGCCAGAGCAAAGAATTGGCTACAGCCGGGATTCGAACTCAGGACCCGAGCATTGGAAGTCCAACACTCTATCGTTCGGCTGTGCAGGGAGTTGTTGTTTGGGAGTTGAACCACACATTAAGCGGAGCAGCCGACGTCTGTAGTTTTACTGTAGTAGAACGCCAGTAATTAAACCTGTACTGACCGTGGTCTTACTGTTCGAGAGTGGTATTGAAAGGAACACTCAGTAGGTTACTAGCCATTCACTTGTATTATGTTTATCAGGTCTGGATAACATCCACCTCCTGACGACAGCCCGCAATCAAACTCTCCGTGTGGACCTGCAAGACTTTGACAACAACACGGCGTACGCCGAGTACAGGTTCTTTGCCATCGACGGACCCGATTCCTTCTACCGTCTGCATGTTGACGGTTATACTGGCACGGCAGGTGTGTGTGTGTGTGTGTGTGTGTGTGTGTGTGTGTGTGTGTGTGTGTGTGTGTGTGTGTTTAAATAATCATTAAGTGAGGGTTTTTGTTAACAAGGACCTTTAAACAACCAAACATCTGTCCTTCACACACACACACACACACACACACACACACACACACACACACACACACACACACACACACACACACACACACACCATTTTCAGACAGAATGATACAGATTGTGTTGATGGTGTTTCCCTACAGGTAACAGTATGGCCCGCAGCAAAAGTCCTTTCTCCACTTATGACAGCGACCATGACTCATGGAGGAGCGGTAACTGTGCTGTGGACTGGCACGGTGCTTGGTGGTACTTCGGGTGCACCTACAGCAACCTGAACGGTCCGTACCTAACGTCCGCCCAACAGAACGACGGCAAAAGTATCTACTGGCATCGCTGGAAGCACGCGTACACCCCCCTGAAACACGTGGAGATGAAGATCAGACCTGCCATGTAGTCGTCAGTATCCGCTCATGATCACTATCGTCTAACTCCACAAAACAATGCACTCAGTGCACACTATTTCAAATGTCGTGCGCGATGGTAACGGTTTTCAACACCCGGTATAACTCGGGAACCAAGCCAATGATACGTCTTGGCTTGGAGTCCATGTCTCTACAGAACCGGTAGGAAACGGGAAATTTGTGGCGACTCAAAACCATGTCCTTTGTAAAACAAAAGAACAGTCTAGAATGGTCAAGAATAACGTAGCGTTTACGGCAAACATACTCTGGCAGTAAAACTGACTGTGAATAAATCGTAGCAAGGGTTTTTGTTCCATACGTGCTGATGTCTGCTACAAATAACTATCGTCATAATACATAGAGCTCTTAATGCGGTGAAAACTTGAAATCAAATAACCCGGATCTCCACAACTGCTACCAATGAGTGACAGCAACGCCGTTGAGGGCGCCACGGTTTTCGCTGTGCCTTTAGCTTTTTGTGGATTTCAGTGCCAGCCTGCCAGATATTGCAGTTTCACAATGATATCTGTGAAACGTGATAATATGTTGGGAGAGGGGACTATAAGGAAGGAGGGGGGGGGGGGGGCTTGGGGGGAAAACCTCCTTTTCCACTATAGACGGATGATAGCAAAGACGGGACAACAAGCAAAAAGGCCAGCACAAATAATTATTGAAATATTGGGCTCTGTTTACACTGGTCACCCATTAGACTGGGAAAAACATACAAAGCATCTCCAACTGACGTCCGTGTTGTAAAAAGTGCTCTGTGTTCACTTCATCTTTTCCTGCAATTGTTCAAAAACTTTACACAGTAGCTATTCCATGTCGGCTCTTAAGAAACAGTTAAGCATGAATTTGACTGACGTAACTAACGTATAGTATTGTGCAGGTCTACATGTAGACACTCCACACTTTGCTTGGTGTTTTGTAACTCACTATATTAATTATTAGCTGATGACTGACGTAACTAACGTATAGTATTGTGCAGGTCTACATGTAGACACTCCACACTTTGCTTGGTGTTTTGTACCTTACTATATTAATTATTAGCTGATGACTGACGTAACTAAGATATTGTATTACACAAATCTACATGTAGACACTTCATACTTTGCTTGGTGTTTTGTACCTCACTGTATTAATTATTAGCTCATGACTGACGTAACTAAGATATTGTATTACACAAATCTACATGTAGACACTCCACACTTTGCTTGGTGTTTTGTACCTCACTATATTAATTATTAGCTGATGACTGACGTAACTAAGATATTGTATTACACAAATCTACATGTAGACACTTCATACTTTGCTTGGTGTTTTGTACCTCACTATATTAATTATTAGCTCATGACCACCTGATCGTGCTGTTATATTCCACCAGAGAGCAGCAGCCCGTATTTCACACAGTCTGTTCATTTCACTGATGGCAATCATATCTCTGTTGGTAGTGGGAGTAATTCGGATTTCACAACAGACCGTTCTCATGTTGCCTGATTAATCTCATTCTCTCTATTGTCTTTCAATGTCATGAATGGGAATCAGATCTTGTCTGTTGGTTCACACAGAACGAGTAATGCGGATTTCACAACAGACTGTTCTTATGTTGCCTGAAACGAAAAACAGAAGCAGCAATATAGGTAAAAACAAGATGGAAGAACAAGTAGCAAAGAGTATGACTGTAATATATGTCACAGTTTATAGGCTGAATTTACAACCGCACTAATCAGTAAGGCAGGCAGGATTATAGTTCTTATAGAGATCCTTAATATAGCGTGTTTAAAGTCATACTCTTGTTAATAAATGTATGGCGTGGGGTGGGTGAATGGGTGTTTGGTGGTTTAACGTCCTTTTCCACCACATACGGGTGATATCAAAGACGGGGCAACGATGAGAAAGCCAGCACAAATATTTGGCCCCAGCCGGGATACGAACTCACGACCCGAGCATTACAAGTCCGACGCTCTACCATTCGGCCACCCCGGCTCCCCGTATGGCGTGGGAAACTGCTCATCATTCACAAGATGTTTAAAACAACACATCTGCTGGAAGCGGTCCAGAAACAGAAAGAGAGACTTGGGGTCAGTGTAATAAGAAAACGTGTTACGCTAACAACAGCTGCATCACATCATGTCGATACGTAGTTGCGTGCACCACACGGGATTACAAGACCTTGACTGTTGGCCCACCTCGGTTCTTTCTACCTCTAGGTCACCCAGATCCTCACGTCACCTGTGTTTATGTTATTGTGGTGGTGGTGGTGGGGGGGGGGGTGTACTCCTTGTTTGCCTCAAAGACCTTGACATCCAGACGCCCGTGTTAACACACAAAGGGCTCTATTTCTAGTTCTAGGTCGCCCAGATCCTCAAGTCTCGCCCCCCCCCCCCCCCCCCCCCCTCACCTCCAGTCCCCAGTCTCTCTCATCCCCAACGATCTCTCTCTCCCTCACAACACTGTGTGAATCAGGCCTGACCTAGTAACAGACAGGCTTGGTGCTGGTGCCAAACTTTGTTTTCTGTTGTTGTGGGCAAATCGGGCAACACGCACACACGCACACCGGCACACACACGCACACACACACACACACACACGCACGCACGCACGCACACACGCACGCACGCGCACACACGCACGCACGCGCACGCACGCACATACACACACACTCACATACACTCAAACACACACACACACACACACACACACGCGCGCGCGCGCGCGCGCACATACACACACACTCACACACACACACACACACACACACACACACACACACACACACACACACACACACACAAGAGCGCGAGAAACACACAAAAGGGCATGAACCGCCACACACAAGCAGAGTACTGAGCAACCAACAATTACCACTCGGCTGATCAACTCGTGTCAACAAGCTGACGCGTCCGATCTAGCAACAGTGTATCTCAAAGCCAAGAGAACTTCACCAACAAGAGAGAGCGACCAGCTTTGGCCTCAATACCACCACGCAGATCAACCCCTATGTACGACACGAACAGACGGAATACAAATTGACGAAATAAACGTCATCTCCATTTCTTCACAACAAAACCACGACGTTTAAACATCCCTCGTCATTAAACACTCAAATTAATGACAATAAATAATACACGGGTTGACACGCTGATGAGAGCAGTCCCGGCAGTCAATGTAAAACTCACTTCTCGAAATACACGTGACGTGAAATCACTTTGACCTGTGTCGATCACGTGTA
This sequence comes from Batillaria attramentaria, assembly GCA_018292915.2. Classification (NCBI taxonomy): domain Eukaryota; kingdom Metazoa; phylum Mollusca; class Gastropoda; family Batillariidae; genus Batillaria; species Batillaria attramentaria. The sequence continues at coordinate 123,904 of JACVVK020000530.1, read as the reverse complement.
TACGGCCGGCCTTCACTTACACGCCATCTCATTTAGTGTACGTCGAGAACACCTTTTCCCACCATGGTCGTGGTAGGGGTGGGTGTGGTGGTGGTGGTGATGTACAAGAGGACAATACCTGCACTCCGTGTTTGCCTCAAAGACCTTGACATCCAGACGCCAAGTTCCACACGGCAGTGTTAAAACACAAACAGTTAATCTGACTACAGTTCCTGAATTCAGTGCTCGCGTTCTCAGACGTTCTATAGTGTGCATGTAGTACAACGCAAGGCTTGGCGGAAGAGATAGGTCTTCAGATGCGATTTAAACAGAGGCAGTGAGGTCTGAAGGCGGAGTTCGATTGACAAGGAGTTCCAGACAGTCGGGGCTAAAAAGCTGAAAGAGCGCTCTCCGGCAGTTTTCATGTTACGCTTCGGAATTGTGAGAAGTTTTTCGTTAGCGGAACGCGGGTTGCGCGTCGGTTGATACTTACTGAGTAAGGTATGTAGTACAATGCTTGTGTTTTGCTGTCCTGACAGATTCACACTTTACAATAACACAAGCGTTCTATAGTGTGCATGAAGTACAATGATTGTGTTTTGCTGTCCTGACAGACTCACACTTTACAATAACACAAGCGTTCTATAGTGTGCATGTAGTACAATGATTGTGTTTTGCTGTCCTGACAGACTCACACTTTACAATAACACAAGCGTTCTATAGTGTGCATGTAGTACAATGATTGTGTTTTGCTGTCCTGACAGATTCACACTCTACAATAACACAAGCGTTCTATAGTGTGCATGTAGTACAATGATTGTGTTTTGCTGTCCTGACAGACTCACATTTTACAATAGCACAAGCGTTCGATAGTGTGCATGTAGTACAACACTTGTGTTTTGCTGTCCTGACAGATTCACACTTTACAATAACACAAGCGTTCTATAGTGTGCATGTAGTACAAGGATTGTGTTTTGCTGTCCTGACAGACTCACACTTTACAATAACACAAGCGTTCTATAGTGTGCATGTAGTACAAGGATTGTGTTTTGCTGTCCTGACAGACTCACACTTTACAATAACACAAGCGTTCTATAGTGTGCATGTAGTACAATGATTGTGTTTTGCTGCCCTGACAGATTCACACTTTACAATAACACAAGCGTTCTATAGTGTGCATGAAGTACAATGATTGTGTTTTGCTGTCCTGACAGATTCACACTTTACAATAACACAAGCGTTCTATAGTGTGCATGTAGTACAATGATTGTGTTTTGCTGCCCTGACATCGTTCCCAAGGAGAGGTCGGTTACCGTGCACTCCTCCGGCGACTCTATTAGACCAGTTTCAAAATGAACCTTGGGCTGGGCTGAACACATGACATCATTGTTCCCATATATCGGTGGGGTTGCACTAACAGTTACAGCCCCTTACGTGAGAGTACCCTCCGCGCGCACTGATCACACGGGCTATAATGCATTGACGTGTAGTGATTTCAGTCACCCACAAAGTGTCTTATATTTTACAATGTAAATAAGACCATGTATGACTGTGTTTATAGAAGTCTCTTGTCTGAAATAAAACAAACAGAAACAAAGTACAGCCGGATACTGCTTCACAGTGTTGATATACGTGAGTCTAGTGTTCCACCAGTGGGGAAGGTCATGAATAGAAGCAGACAATGCCCTGTTCTCTTTTCTTAAATCAAACACATCATATCTGTCAGCACCTCTTTGTCTCCTGTACCGTAAGTAGGATATGGTGGTTATATCAAACTTGACTCTGTGATGCTGCAAGGCTTCTTGGTGTCACAATATCAGATTTTACCTCCTACCCCCCAAATTGTCAAATTACAAGAAATCTCTTTTGTGGATGATCCCAAGCAATGTTTTACCAGTATAACTACTGTCAATGAACACGTTTTGAGAGAAAGTGTTAATATCTACCCGAACATGTGGAAAACGCCAGAAAGAGTGCACGACAAACAGCCTTTAAAGGCAATATCGTTGTTTCAAATCGTGATAAAGTCTGATGAAGTCAAATTTGATATAACCACCATTGGGAACTAACAGACTCACACTTTACAATAACACAAGCTGGTTCTGATTAGAAGACATTTTCTGATGACGTTTGTGCCCGGCGATGGCTGCCACGTATGTTGGGGCCGTCTGTCCATCATGCTCACCAGAATGTGTTATCGGTTCTTCACCTTGCGGGATGTTGACGGTACTAACAGATGCTGATATAATTATATCGCTAGGATTAGTGTCACAATGACATGGCCGACTTTTCCACTAACAAAACAATTGTGTACTGGATCTTTCTTTCTTTTTCTTCTTTTCTCTTCACGTGCACCCGGCACCACACTTCAACATGTTACGCACACTGTGGCGGAGCGGGCTGGCACAGAAACACAACCTCGTGTTCTCCCCGTGTTCAACACACACGTGTCTAGAGTGTACGCCGTGAAGTGAGATGCAGGCGCTATACTCCATAGTAGTCACCCTACCTACAGACGGTTACTGCACGCCAGCATCATGCCGGAGCGATGGTGGCGACAACTTATTCGTTCGAACAATAGTTGTAGAAAAGTCTGTTTAGAGGGTTCACACCCCGCTACATGACAACGTGCGTCCTCTTCATACGGACTAGATTCTGTACACTCTGACTGCCCGTGTGTCCCGCTTACTTCTGGCAACAGCATCAGAATTTTTTAGGCTCTGCGAGTTCATGGACGATGTTATCTGCATAGCAGAGCTGCACAAACAAGTTATTACGCATGTGATGCCAGCACGTGTCAGACAGCGAGACTTGCGTGTAGTCAAGGACAAGAGCACCAACAGAAACAAGAGTGTATCACGGTCAGTTGGTTAATTGTTTGGTTGGTTGGGATTTAAGGAGCATATGAATGAATGTTGGACAACTGATGCAAACAGGCTGGTCTACGGGGCGCAAGAAACCTAGGACAACAATAAAGCTAAATTCAAAACGAAAGTTGTGTCTGGCAAACGACCGATACTCCGCTACGCTATGGTCTCCATAACTTTTCAGACTTGGCAGTCACACATTTTTCACGTGTATGTGTGCTGGCCAATTGCTTCCGTGTATCCTTTCCCATCAGCATTTCTCATTCCAAGTAAGTCCGTCTTTGAGGCATTCTGATTTTCAGTAGCGGCGCGCAAAACACGTCAGTGTAACAAACGACCTGCATTGTTCAGGCGACCGCTTTTCCTGCCAGGATGTTTTCCAGCGGAATAGGTTCCGCATTTTTAGACCAGCTGAGGCAAAACTATTAGTTTACACGCGCGCTGTTCGTACAATGGAACGACAAATCCTGTCTGTTTCTCTGCACGATAACACAACAATTTCAAATCAGCCTCACTCATGTCCGCTTTCCTATGCCAGCCAATTTCGGTCGCCTGCACGCGCTCTAGAACGATTCCGGTAACTGTTTTAAACTGTCACCCTGTGGATGTTGGTCCCCTTATCACGTGACATCCAAACAATCCGCTCGCAGAAGGGGGAGCCGGGACAGCATAATGGTTGAGTGCGGGACTCTCAATGCTCGGGTCGTGAGTTCGCATCCCAGCTGGGGCCAAATATTTGTACTGGCTTTTTTCTCGTTGATCCGTCTTTGATATCACCCATACATGGTGGAACGTGAAACTCCCAAACACCCCCACATACACACACACTCCCCTCCACCACCACCACCACCATCCCTGCTCGCAGAAGCTTGAGTTTCAAACAATCTTCATGGATGAGTGACATATAGAGTGGAACGTAGTTCGGGTAACCCATGAGTGATCGGGGAAGTCACATCCTGGATTACAAGAGAGGGGCACCGCGACTAGGTGGAAAGTAAAAAACACTGTGCCATCCGGAAGTCAGTATACTTTCCAGTTGCTGCAAAACACGGCAAATTTTCGTTCTTTATAAGGAAACAAATATAATTTATTTTCAAAGTACAGAGAGAAAATGCGCTCCGCAAATGAATATCATACGTACCCTTGGTCCTTTGGTTCAGGGAAAACGTTCCATTTACTACATCAAGTCGGTTAGCAGCGGGACACAAAGGCAAAGTTTCTGGTTGGCCATTTTAGGCATGATAAACAAACATAGATTGGTTAGCAGACCGAAATGCGCAGGGTAGGATGCGCAAACTTCTCGTATTTATAAAAGTCAGCAAAATATTTGGGCCCAGCCGGGATTCAAACTCACGACCCGAGCAGTGACAGTGAAACGCAGAGCATTAGAAGTGCAGACAAAGTGGAATCAGTCGACATGAAATACAGAAACAGTAATATAGGTATAGACAAGATGGAAGAACAACTAGCAAATTAAACACGCTGTATTAAGGATCTCGACTATAAGTCTTACTGCATTACTGATTAGTGTGGTTTTAAATTCACGCCGTTAAACACATCAGTGTTACAGCTATACTCTTGTAATAACTGTATGGCGTGGGAAACCGCTCGATCCTTAATTCACAAGATGTTTAAAACAACAGATCTGCTGGAAGCGGTCCAGAAACAGAAAGAGAGACTTGGGGTCAGTGTAATAAGAAAACATGTTACGCTAACAACAGCTGCATCACATCATGTCGATACCTAGTTGCGTGCACCACACGTGATTACAAGACCTTGTCACAAGGACATGGCCGACTTTTCCACTAACAAAACAATTGTGTACCGGATCTTTTTTTCTTTTTTCTTCTTTTCTCTGCACCCAGCACCACACTTCAAGATGTTACGCACACTGTGGCGGAGCGGGCTAACACAGAAACACAACCTCGTGTTCTCCCTGTGTTCAACACACACGTGCCTAGAGTGTACGCCGTGAAGTGAGATGCTGGCGCTATACTCCATAGTAGTCACCCTACCTACAGACGGTTACTGCACTCCAGCATCATGCCGGAGCGATAGTTGCGACATCGTAATCGTTCAAACAATAGTTGTAGAATAGTCTGTTAAGAGGGTTCACACCTCGCTACATGACAACGTGCGTCCTCTCCATACGGACTAGATTCTGTACGCTCTGACTGCCCGTGTGTCCCGCTTACTTCTGGCAACAGCATCATAATTTTTGAGGCTCTGTGAGTTCATGGACGATGTTATCTGCATAGCAGAGCTACACAAACAAGTTATTACGCATGTGATGCCAGCACGTGTCAGACAGCGAGACTTGCGTGTGGTCAAGGACAAGAACTCTTGTAGGGAGGTAGACTAGCAGCAGTCGGGGTACCTTCACGTCAGATGCTCTATAAATTTAGACACGAACCTACAACTGCCGTGAAACATCGGAACACAGCACGCGACGCCAAACTGAAGTTCGGTGCCAGTTGTCTTGTCCAGCGTGTGTTCTAGTGTGACGCTACATAACTTCAACATAACTATTGTACACAACTTGTACATAACTATTGTACACAACTTGTACATAACTATTGTACACGACTTCTACATAACTATTGTACACAACTTGTACATAACTATTGTACACGACTTCTACATAACTATTGTACACAACTTGTACATAACTATTGTACACGACTTCTATATAACTATTGTACACAAGTTGTACATAACTATTGTACACGACTTCTACATAACTATTGTACACAACTTGTACATAACTACTGTACACGACTTCTACATAACTATTGTACACAACTTGTACATAACTATTGTACACAACTTCTACATAACTAGTGTACACAATTTCTGTTGCGACTTTGGCAGCGAGGATCACGGGACCTTCGGCAATGGGGAACTTACCTTACCTGCTTGTCATTGGGACAATTGCTTCAATACATTTTCAGGGTGAGTAGTAGAATGTAACATACTGAACATTGTCACCACCGTCCTGTTTGTTTGTTTGTTTGTTTCTCTCTTTCTGTGCTTTCCTTTTCATTTGATGTTTTTCTTCTTTCTGTAAGTGTTATTTAATTAGTTTTCGCGTGTTGACTGTGAAATTCACGTTTCTTTGGTGTAACGTTCGTCTATCATTGATTTAGTTTACATTCGGTCATTCAAATGCATCAGCTATTGTGTTTGTGTTTGTTTTCTTCTGTTTTTGCGTGCCAGCATTACTGTATGGTTTACTTTACAAGGTCCATGATACTGACAGGAGAAACATTATTGTATGGTTTACTTTACAACGTCCATGATACTGACAGGAGAAGCATTACTGTATGGTTTACTTTACAAGGTCCATGATACTGACAGGAGAAGCATTATTGTATGGTTTACTTTACAACGTCCATGATACTGACAGGAGAAGCATTACTGTATGGTTCACGTTACAAGGTCCATGATACTGACAGGAGAAGCAGTATTGTATGGTTTACTTTACAACGTCCATGATACTGACAGGAGAAGCAGTATTGTATGGTTTACTTTACAACGTCCATGATACTGACAGGAGAAACATTATTGTCTGGTTTACTTTACAAGGTCCATGATACTGACAGGAGAAGCATAACTGTATGGTTTACTTTACAAGGTCCATGATACTGACAGGAGAAGCATTATTGTATGGTTTACTTTACAAGGTCCATGATACTGACAGGAGAACCTTATTGTATGGTTTACTTTACACGCATTATTGTTTCGTTCACTTTTATATTTTGGCCATTAAATCCATGATTGTGTTGTAGTTCAACATTCGGCCTGAAATGCTTTATTGTGTGGTTTATGATTTAACATTCGGTCAATGAATTAAATGCTTTATTGTGTGGTTTACATTTCAACATGCGGCCAAGAAATGCATTATTGTGTGGTTTACGATTCACCATTCGGCCAATGAATTTAATGGTTTATTGTGTAGTTTACGTTTCGGCCAAGAAATGCATTATAGTGTGGTTTACGTTTCAAGTGTCGTGCGGGTTGGAGTGGACGTCATCCAGTCTGCCAGACGGGAGTAGGGTAGAGGCATGTGTGGGGGAAACAGCGTCCTTCCGCTGGCAATACACGCCGTCTGATGACGAGACCGTGACGAATATTGAATGGTACAAGTCAACACGTGAGTTATAATCGAGTGTGCTTTGTATGCCATTGGACAAGTCTGCCTTGCCCTATATTGGCTACAAGCCCCAATGGTGGTGGTGGTGGTGGTGGTGGTGGGGGGGGTGTTGAATCTACCATCCTACAGCTGAAACGTCTAACAGATATATATATATATATATATATATATATATATATATATATATATATATATATATATATATATATATATATATAGGGGAAGTAAGTAAAGCTGAGAGCGCTCCCTAGATCTAGGAGGTGTGTGCTTTGTATGCCATTGGACAAGTCCGCCTTGCCCTATATTGGCTACAAGCCACAATGGGAGGAGGGGGGGGGGGACCTACCATCCTACCGCTGAAACGTCTAACAGATCTAAGGGTATCTCACCATTCATAGTGCCCCCATTCCCCTCCCACCGGGAGGAAAATGGTCGGTACAACCAAGGCCATATGAATTGGTGATTTTAGCCGCTCACGACCATGGTTTCGGGTCAATGGGACCCTCATCAGGTGAGCATGCGGCGATACCCACGAGGGCTGCAACGTCCAACCAGCACTAAAAGGCTGCTCCAGAATAATCTGGTGCGTCTCCAGTACTAGCAGACGTCGCTACCCTAAAGCTCTGCAAGAGGTTTCAGCGGAAAAAGACTAAATAATTTAGAAGGAGCAACTGCCTAGGTGTAATGTCATGTAATTACATTTAATATAGAATAGGAACGAAGGCGTTACTAAAGCCGAAAACATGCGCTCAATCAGGTCAATTTGAAAGTAGGGGAAGTAAGTAAAGCTGAGAGCGCTCCCTAGATCTAGGAGGTGTGTGCTTTGTATGCCATTGGACAAGTCCGCCTTGCCCTATATTGGCTACAAGCCACAATGGGAGGAGGGGGGGGGACCTACCATCCTACCGCTGAAACGTCTAACAGATCTAAGGGTATCTCACCATTCATAGTGCCCCCATTCCCCTCCCACCGGGAGGAAAATGGTCGGTACGACCAAGGCCATATGAATTGGTGATTTTAGCCGCTCACGACCATGGTTTCGGGTCAATGGGACCCTCATCAGGTGAGCATGCGGCGATACCCACGAGGGCTGCAACGTCCAACCAGCACTAAAAGGCTGCTCCAGAATAATCTGGTGCGTCTCCAGTACTAGCAGACGTCGCTACCCTAAAGCTCTGCAAGAGGTTTCAGCGGAAAAAGACTAAATAATTTAGAAGGAGCAACTGCCTAGGTGTAATGTCATGTAATTACATTTAATATAGAATAGGAACGAAGGCGTTACTAAAGCCGAAAACATGCGCTCGATCAGGTAAATTTGAAAGTAGGGGAAGTAAGTAAAGCTGAGAGCGCTCCCTAGATCTAGGAGGTGTGTGCTTTGTATGCCATTGGACAAGTCCGCCTTGCCCTATATTGGCTACAAGCCACAATGGGAGGAGGGGGGGGGACCTACCATCCTACCGCTGAAACGTCTAACAGATCTAAGGGTATCTCACCATTCATAGTGCCCCCATTCCCCTCCCACCGGGAGGAAAATGGTCGGTACGACCAAGGCCATATGAATTGGTGATTTTAGCCGCTCACGACCATGGTTTCGGGTCAATGGGACCCTCATCAGGTGAGCATGCGGCGATACCCACGAGGGCTGCAACGTCCAACCAGCACTAAAAGGCTGCTCCAGAATAATCTGGTGCGTCTCCAGTACTAGCAGACGTCGCTACCCTAAAGCTCTGCAAGAGGTTTCAGCGGAAAAAGACTAAATAATTTAGAAGGAGCAACTGCCTAGGTGTAATGTCATGTAATTACATTTAATATAGAATAGGAACGAAGGCGTTACTAAAGCCGAAAACATGCGCTCAATCAGGTCAATTTGAAAGTAGGGGAAGTAAGTAAAGCTGAGAGCGCTCCCTAGATCTAGGAGGTGTGTGCTTTGTATGCCATTGGACAAGTCCGCCTTGCCCTATATTGGCTACAAGCCACAATGGGAGGAGGGGGGGGGGACCTACCATCCTACCGCTGAAACGTCTAACAGATCTAAGGGTATCTCACCATTCATAGTGCCCCCATTCCCCTCCCACCGGGAGGAAAATGGTCGGTACGACCAAGGCCATATGAATTGGTGATTTTAGCCGCTCACGACCATGGTTTCGGGTCAATGGGACCCTCATCAGGTGAGCATGCGGCGATACCCACGAGGGCTGCAACGTCCAACCAGCACTAAAAGGCTGCTCCAGAATAATCTGGTGCGTCTCCAGTACTAGCAGACGTCGCTACCCTAAAGCTCTGCAAGAGGTTTCAGCGGAAAAAGACTAAATAATTTAGAAGGAGCAACTGCCTAGGTGTAATGTCATGTAATTACATTTAATATAGAATAGGAACGAAGGCGTTACTAAAGCCGAAAACATGCGCTCAATCAGGTCAATTTGAAAGTAGGGGAAGTAAGTAAAGCTAGGAGCGCTCCCTAGATCTAGGAGGTGTGTGCTTTGTATGCCATTGGACAAGTCCGCCTTGCCCTATATTGGCTACAAGCCACAATGGGAGGAGGGGGGGGGACCTACCATCCTACCGCTGAAACGTCTAACAGATCTAAGGGTATCTCACCATTCATAGTGCCCCCATTCCCCTCCCACCGGGAGGAAAATGGTCGGTACGACCAAGGCCATATGAATTGGTGATTTTAGCCGCTCACGACCATGGTTTCGGGTCAATGGGACCCTCATCAGGTGAGCATGCGGCGATACCCACGAGGGCTGCAACGTCCAACCAGCACTAAAAGGCTGCTCCAGAATAATCTGGTGCGTCTCCAGTACTAGCAGACGTCGCTACCCTAAAGCTCTGCAAGAGGTTTCAGCGGAAAAAGACTAAATAATTTAGAAGGAGCAACTGCCTAGGTGTAATGTCATGTAATTACATTTAATATAGAATAGGAACGAAGGCGTTACTAAAGCCGAAAACATGCGCTCAATCAGGTCAATTTGAAAGTAGGGGAAGTAAGTAAAGCTGAGAGCGCTCCCTAGATCTAGGAGGTGTGTGCTTTGTATGCCATTGGACAAGTCCGCCTTGCCCTATATTGGCTACAAGCCACAATGGGAGGAGGGGGGGGGGACCTACCATCCTACCGCTGAAACGTCTAACAGATCTAAGGGTATCTCACCATTCATAGTGCCCCCATTCCCCTCCCACCGGGAGGAAAATGGTCGGTACGACCAAGGCCATATGAATTGGTGATTTTAGCCGCTCACGACCATGGTTTCGGGTCAATGGGACCCTCATCAGGTGAGCATGCGGCGATACCCACGAGGGCTGCAACGTCCAACCAGCACTAAAAGGCTGCTCCAGAATAATCTGGTGCGTCTCCAGTACTAGCAGACGTCGCTACCCTAAAGCTCTGCAAGAGGTTTCAGCGGAAAAAGACTAAATAATTTAGAAGGAGCAACTGCCTAGGTGTAATGTCATGTAATTACATTTAATATAGAATAGGAACGAAGGCGTTACTAAAGCCGAAAACATGCGCTCAATCAGGTCAATTTGAAAGTAGGGGAAGTAAGTAAAGCTGAGAGCGCTCCCTAGATCTAGGAGGTGTGTGCTTTGTATGCCATTGGACAAGTCCGCCTTGCCCTATATTGGCTACAAGCCACAATGGGAGGAGGGGGGGGGGGGGACCTACCATCCTACCGCTGAAACGTCTAACAGATCTAAGGGTATCTCACCATTCATAGTGCCCCCATTCCCCTCCCACCGGGAGGAAAATGGTCGGTACGACCAAGGCCATATGAATTGGTGATTTTAGCCGCTCACGACCATGGTTTCGGGTCAATGGGACCCTCATCAGGTGAGCATGCGGCGATACCCACGAGGGCTGCAACGTCCAACCAGCACTAAAAGGCTGCTCCAGAATAATCTGGTGCGTCTCCAGTACTAGCAGACGTCGCTACCCTAAAGCTCTGCAAGAGGTTTCAGCGGAAAAAGACTAAATAATTTAGAAGGAGCAACTGCCTAGGTGTAATGTCATGTAATTACATTTAATATAGAATAGGAACGAAGGCGTTACTAAAGCCGAAAACATGCGCTCAATCAGGTCAATTTGAAAGTAGGGGAAGTAAGTAAAGCTGAGAGCGCTCCCTAGATCTAGGAGGTGTGTGCTTTGTATGCCATTGGACAAGTCCGCCTTGCCCTATATTGGCTACAAGCCACAATGGGAGGAGGGGGTATCACCAATAAAATCACCAATTCATATGGCCTTGGTCGTACCGACCATTTTCCTCCCGGTGGGAGGGGAATGGGGGCACTATGAATGGTGAGATACCCTTAGATCTGTTAGACGTTTCAGCGGTAGGATGGTAGGTCCCCCCCCCCCCTCCTCCCATTGTGGCTTGTAGCCAATATAGGGCAAGGCGGACTTGTCCAATGGCATACAAAGCACACACCTCCTAGATCTAGGGAGCGCTCTCAGCTTTACTTACTTCCCCTACTTTCAAATTGACCTGATTGAGCGCATGTTTTCGGCTTTAGTAACGCCTTCGTTCCTATTCTATATATATATATATATATATATATATATATATATATATATATATATATATATATATATATATATATTGCACCAGCAACAGTTCACTTGAAGCAATTCAATTCCATTCGATAAAACTTTACTAATCCCTTAAGTTAAGGGCAATTTTAGGGGGGCATTTGACGGGCATCAGACAAAAAGGGGAAGACGAAAACCAGATTGAAAACTTGACCTTTTCGAATGGATGCGTGTTTTTAAGTTGTTTCTCTATAGAGAAACAACTTTATGAGACGGGGCAGATTTTGCTACGCGCAGCAGCAAGTTTCAGTGATACAAAACAAGACTGTGACGTTTCTCCACACAATACTTACTTTCACGCACACAGTGACGTAACGAAATCTGCGTCATAGACACCTTACGTGCACACTATGCTGCTGCGTTCTTTTTGGCGGGAGTTGTGAGACGTGTGTGTGTCTGTGTGTGTGTGTGTGTGTGTGTGTGGACGGATGTAATGATGGCTATCTCCTAAACCACCTCGTTGGAGGCCTTTTTACTTTGAGATAAAATGGGAATTCACCTTCTCCAGACCTACCTTTCACGATTTTTAGCCTACTGCATTTTCAGAAGAGTTATCGCCGATTTTAAAAAATCGGTCATGTTACGAATTTTTTCGCAAAAAATGTTCAAATGGCTTCATTTTCTGAAATTGGGAAGATCATCCAATTATACTGCCTGTTTTCGTAGCACAGCTCTGTAGCTCTGATAGGTTTTGTGTAAGAAAAATATTTCCGAGGTAGGGGTGGTTTGCATATAAGGCCAAATATCTATGAAAAGACTCATTCAAATTACTCATCATTCCGGTATTTTTGTCACTTGTGCCAACTGCACATATGACATGAACTACTGCACTATTATACTTTAGTATTAAGAATAACAGAGCTTTTAGACAAAAACACATTTTTCACGTTTCTGCGAGAAGCGCCGGTCAAAAAAGTTCCAATTTTGCAATTTCGTAAGTACAATCCAAGGCACTTAAGTCCACGTTTCATCAGCTCTCTAGATCTTCCAGATTTTATGTCAAAATTAATTCAGTCACGGAAGTCACAAAAGCAACAAGGAAATCACAAGATATGTAGAAGTATCATCTGTCAGACGAGCAGCGTGAGACTGACGTCAAATGTTTGGTTCACAGACAAAATCTGCAATTATCGTCACTGCTTCCGACATTTCATCAGCCCTCTAGATCTTCCAGATTTCATATGAAAAATAATTCAGTCGGAGAAGTCACAAAGCCAACAGGGAAATCACAAGACATGAACAAGCATCCTCAGACGATCTCAGTGCTAGAGGCTGACGTCAAAAGTTTACTTCGCGAACTTGACGTCATCTCTCTTTCTCTCTGTATGACGACCTGCCTGAGGCTGACGTCAAATGTTTAGTTCACGGAACTGACGTGTCTCTCTCTCTCTCTCTCTCTCTCTCTCTCTCTCTCTGGGGAGCCAGGGTGGCCGAATGGTAGAGCGTTGGACTTTCAATGCTTGGGCCGAGAGTTCGAATCCCGGCCGCTGGGGCCAAATATTTGTGCTGGCCTTTTTCTCGTTGCCCCGTCTTTGATATCACCCTTATGTGGGGGAAAAAGACGTTAAACTCCTAAACACCCACCCACCCACCCACCCTCTCTCTCTGCCTCTCTCTCTCTCTCTCTCCCCCTTCTTCCCCCTCCCGGCCCCACCCCCAGTCACGTGGCTAATCGGTCGAGGTCGTAGAGGATCTAGTGTTATTGGTAGAACTTGGAGAGGGGAGAACCGGCAACAATAACAACAAAACAGACAAAATAAAATGAAGTTTGGAGAAACAACTTTGTAGGACGGGGCCGTTCCTCCTTGTTATAGTATGAGCTGCCTGTGTTATAAAGTATAGTGTTCTTATCCTTCATTTCTGTGTCTGTGTAGAAGACGGAAAGACAATACTGGCGACGTTTGTGGCCGGGCATCTGTTCAAGTTGCCCTCTATAGCCATGACTGTGAGATTTCTGCCAAACGCCGGTGTTGAGATCGGCAATTTCACTTGGGAGGACTTCACCGTCTATCACGTCACGGTCAACTACAGACGTGGCGACACTTTCTTCTCGGCGTCACGCCGCTCAGTCACTCTTGTGCTGCCTGGTAAGATTTGAAATACCGTATCATAGAAAACATTGTCGGTAAAGCATACCCCATTACCCCCACCTCTCTCTCTCTCTCTCTCTCTCTCTCTCTCTCTCACACACACACACACACACACACACACACACACACACACACACACACACACACAGAAAAGTTATAACCGTATGGAGTTTATTACAGCTCTTCTCTGGTGTTACACTGCACTCTCAAGCTTCGCACATACAAGCTTCTCTCGTGCACACACACACACGCAAACATCTCAGGGTCTTATATACAGATACAGCATTCTAGCACATTCTGAACCACTATTATAAAAGAACAAATCAAAAATCAGAACGTGAATCACCTTATTACTATTTTAAAACTTAAGAAGAATCCAGAATGCGTTAGATAACACCCTTCTAATCGTAAACAAGTCATAACGAAGCGATTTGCACGAAATTTCCGAGCTTCTCAGCCCTTGACCATAAGGGCATGCTAAAGTAGGCTACAGTCAAAAACAAGGTCACCACTTCTCGAATACTCGTGATAACAATAGAAACTTCTGGATCACGGGAAACAGATTTACATTACTGAACCACAATATGAACTAAACATAGCAACTTCTCTGTCTTACTCAATCTTCAAAAGAACAATACAGCTGTTATCTTTCAGCATACAAACAAAACACAAACAAAAGACACAGCCGTGCTCGTAACATACACACACACTCTCTGTCTCTCTCTCTCTCACACACACACACACACACACACACACACACACTCTCTCTCTCTCTCTCTCTCTCTCTCTCTCTCTCCTTCTTCTTCTTCTGTTTCTTCTATTGAATGATTAGAAGCGCTGCTTGCCCCATAATTCTACATTATTATTGTCGTCATTGTTTTTACTCACCGGGCAGATGCACCGATCCTTGCCGCCAATCGTCTTGTGGCCTACATGCAGCCCGAGCCAGTCACTGACGTCACTACCGGTCAACGCCACGTGCAACTCTCGTGCGGCCAGTTCCTGAATCTGGGAGGAAAACAGATATCGGTTACATGGAGGGTGAGTAACACAGACGTTTAACCATGTGCTCCATTATCTTTTTGTTTCACGACTGAGAGTGGTTGTCTCCCCTTGGGGGTGGGGGTGGGGGGGGGGATATTGTGTTATGAGCGAATGTGTTCCGAAACGTAGCAGATGCGACAGCGGTGTGCGCCAGATCGCCATGTTTACGTATCATGTTTGTGTCATGTCGCCTGTCAGTTCATTATCTTGAATTTATTTCACTGTGTGTTGATCGGTTTTATAAGCCTTCTCTAAATCTCTTTCGCGTGAGATGTCAGCGTCTTCCAAGATTTCTAATGCTCAGCAGTATTACAAAAAGTAAGTTCGAAGGAAACTGTCTTATTTATTTTTTTTTTTTTTTGATTGATTGATTGATTGATTGATTGATTGATTGATTGATTGATTTTATTTTATTTTATTATTTATTTTATTTTATTATTTTTATTTATTTATTTATTTATTTATTTATTTATTTTTATTTTATTTTATTTTTTTTTTGGGGGGGGGGGGATAACCATCATCAAACCAAGAGTATTGTCATGACTGTATGTAGAATCCTACATCGATCTCTTCCGTGAGTTAATTTCCCTTTGTTCTTGGACAGTTGTGCTCAATAAAATCTTTGTTTGTTTGTTTGTTTGTTTGTTTGTTTAACACCACAAGACCCCATCAGGAGCCAAAGTTCCCAGCACGTCCAACACGAACGGCACTTTTCACCTGACCCTGCCCAACCCCGTGGTGGGAGGATCGTACAAGTGTCAACTGAAGGACCCGTCCCTGGTCGCCAGATGCGTGAGGAACATGTCTGTTTTGAAACGCGGTGCTCACGTCCACGTGGACAAGGTTGACGCCCTACTGACGCTACTCAAGTCACGTGACGTACGCTTGAGATCAGATGTCAGCCGCCTGCAGGAGAGAGTGGAGCTACAGGAAGAAACGTGTACAAGAGTCGCTACAGACATCAGCAGTCTGAGAGAGGATATTTCCACAGTCGACACTTCTGCCGTCACAAGTCTGAGAGAAGATGTCAAAAATCAGGGTTCTGACATCACAAGTCTGAGAGAGGATATTATAAGCGTGAGAGAAGATCTCAAAAACCAGGGATCTGGCGTCACAAGTCTGAGAGAAGATGTCAAAAATCAGGGTTCTGACATCACAAGTCTGAGAGAGGATATTATAAGCGTGAGAGAAGATCTCGAAAACCAGGGATCTGGCGTCACAAGTCTGAGAGAAGATACTACAAGCGTGAGAGAAGACCTCAAAACCCAGGGGTCTGCCATCACAAGTCTTAGAGAAGATCTCAAAAACCAGGGTTCTGACATCACAAGCCTGAGAGAGGATATTACAAGCGTGAGAGAAGATCTCAAAAACCAGGGTTCTGACGTAACAAGTCTGAGAGAGGATATCACAAGCGTGAGAGAAGATCTCAAAAACCAGGGTTCTGACGTAACAAGTCTGAAAGAGGATACTACAAGCGTGAGAGAAGATCTCAATAACCAGGGTTCTGTCATCACAAGTCTGAGAGAAGATACTACAAGCATGAGAGAAGATATCAAATCCCAGGATTCTGACATCATAAGTCTGAGAGAGGATATTAAAAGCGTGAGAAAAGATATCAAAAACCAGGGTTCTGACGTCACAAGTCTGAGAGAAGATACTACAAGCGTGAGAGAAGATCTCAAAACCCAGGTGTCTGCTATCACAAGTCTTAGAGAAGATCTCAGAAACCAGGGTTCTGACATCACAAGCCTGAGAGCGGATATTACACGCGTGAGAGAAGATCTTAAAAATCAGGGAGCTGACATCAAAAGTCTGAGAGATGACATCACATCAGATGTGGACAGTCTTCAGCAGCACATCCACGATAGCGTCCTCAGGGTTACCACCGACTTGCGTAAGTTTGAGACCAGATCATGATTATAAACAAGGTTCTACTGAAAGATCAACTGGTTTTTCTTCATTGTTTAATAACTGTGGCCATCTTCTCTATGTACACTTCAACTGAAATTTGCCCCGATCGAGGTCCAGCGTACTGACATCATTGAATTCACCGTTTAGTGCTGGAAAATGCCGTTAAACCCTGAAACAACATTAGTACTAAACAATTCGCCGCACACGGACGGTCTCAGAGTCAACAGCACGGAAGAGTTGTTGTTATGCCGAACCAAGCGGGGCGCCTGCGCAGTAGGCACAACTTATATCTTGACGACATGTGCCTGGCATGTCAACACTTAGTGTGGGCAGCTAGCAGATGATGGCCGTCAGTTTCACAGAACAATGAGAAACAAGTTTACTTCTCTTTTCCATAGTGATTTATCAGCCTGTAGAGTGGGTGGGTGTTTGGGGGGTTTAACGTCCTTTTCCACCACATACGGGTGATATCAAAGACGGGGCAACGATGAAAAAGCCAGCACAAATATTTGGCCGCAGCCGGGATACGAACTCACGACCCGAGCATTAGGAGTCCAACGCTGTACCATTCGGCCACCCTGGCTCCCCTATCAGCCTGTAGAATAGGAGCCGTTAGGTGTACACTTTAGTTTTGAATTGTCGGCTTTTACTTTTCTGATACGATAATGATGTGGTTTCATTAAAACTGTTTGTCCAGAAAACACTCCGGCAAGCTGTGTTGACGTGAGGAAATACGACACGAGTAACAGTGTCCACACACTGACCGTTAACAACACGAACATCAACGTTTTCTGTGACCAGCAGACAGCAGGGGGCGGCTGGACGGTACGTGTGTGTGTGTGTGTTTCCGGTGCACTAGTAGCGGAGACAGGTTACATGAGATCCCCCCCCCTTCTCCCTTAGTGGACTAGAGTGTGAACTGTAAGGGTTTGGCCACACCGTACAACTGAAGACACAGGTTTCTGATATCTGTGGGCCCCATGTGTCTCTCTTGCATGAGATGGCCGGCTAAACATGGGTTGTCATTTGCGCCAGATAGCACTTGTCTACACAGCAAAGGGGAGGGGGGGGGGTTAACATCTTTGTACCCCTTCCCTTCCGCCTTTGAGTCTCCTCCCCCCCCCCCCCTCCCCACACACACACACACACACACACACACACACATCTCCCGCACAATCACACCTTCTGACGGTGAATCGCCTTCAGGGGCCGTGGTCACGACGCGTTCGTAACTTTTCCGCCGCCGATTTACGCACGCGAGGGTCCGTAACTTACGATTTGTGATAAAATTGGGTGGTCATGACGTTTGCGCAGAGTTACGGCCGCTCGGAAACCCTTGCGTATTGTACACCACCTAGGAGGGTGTCGGAAAGGTGCCGTAGCCTTTGCGTAAATCTGAAAAATGGCGGCCCGCTTGATTTACCTGAACTGCAATTGAGAAGAGCACTGCGACGGGAAAGGGTGTTCCGCGATCGTACTAACCCTTTTGACTTGTACGACGATGTGGACATGCTTCAAAGGTTTAGATTTAGGAGGAGAGACCTGCAGGAATTGTGCGATCTTCTGTAGGAGGACTTGAGTGTAGAGGGGGCGCGTTCAGTTCACTACGCACCCTGCAATGCAAAGGCCTGTATGGCCGGCTGTACACGCATCGTGGGTTGATTTGTTTCCTTTTTGTGGGTTAACATTTGTTGTGTGTGTTTCGGACTAGTTCAGTGCTGAACGCACTCGGTCAGTCCTCACTGATCAGCCACCACCGTTTTCAAGTGATCGTATGCCTGTCAATGCAGGTCTCCGTTCATGCAGTGTTGTGGACCCGAAATGTGCGGGTTCCGAATTCAGAGTTATGGTCGAGTCATGTTTCTCTGCCGTAGCAAGTCAGGTTAAATGCGTGGCATGTATGTGGAGAGTTTTGTTGATGTTGTTGTTATCCTCTCCTCTTTCGTTTTTCGTTGTTCTTTGATTGAGCGGGTTCATTCCGTTGGTTTTCTTCAGTGCCAGTGAGCCTGCTATACATACGGTTTGTACGTGCAGTAAATGCTTCTACTGGTTGTAGTCCGTCCAATGCTGAGATAGAGACTGCTAGGAAGCGGTCTATATGCGACCTGCATGCTCTCCTGATCACACTCTCCACATACATGCCACGCATTTAATCTGACGCTACGGCAGATAAACATGACTCGATCAAAAATTCTGTAGTGAACGCGTACTGAACACACCCCCTCTACTCTTTCACGCTTCACGCTGGAAGGAGAATTTGTGCAGGCCACGTGATGGTGTTTTCCGTGGGAATCCCAGGGGTCCCACACCTATCTAAAAATAACCCGTACGTGACACCGTTTCCAGTAAGTGCGCGTCGTGACCGGCCAACTAGCGGAAGAGATAGTTTTCACGTAGCCACGTACGAACTTACGATCCGCAACCCATTTGCGCAAAGAAATTTGCGGGCGCGTCGTGACCACGGCCCCTGGACATTGACAACAGAAAACCCCTGCGATCAGGTACACAGGGTCAGATCTCACATCTAGCTCTGTTCTTGCACGTGTATCTCGCCAGGTTTGTGTTCTATCACCCAAGGTAAACTAGCTTATAGGCCCGCTGGACACAAAACCGTATCAAAACCTGTAACTGCACGGAAAATGTCAAATCTCCGTGCAAGCCGTGTTTGGCGCCGACCCAGCAGATGGAGAAAAACAAATTCAGAACCAATCCGTACTGTGCAAAGTTTGTTTGACATAACTGAAGTTTGACTCATCCGCTGTGAAGTACTTCAGTATAGACCGGTTTCAAGAAACATCGGAAGTAACAAAGTCCGTTTGTATGAAAGGCGCTGGGGGGGGGGGGGGGGTCCCGGCAGCATCTACTCTTTATTATTACTTAGAATTTTCCGCTTGTAAGAAACACGGATGTATGAAAGTCCGTTTGTACGAAAGTAAATCTCTGGTCCCGAGCAGCACCAATGGCCGGTTATAAGAAAATCGAAAGTAGGCCCGAGCCACCAAGGGAGTGCACTATCGCATGTTCACCAAGGGAGTGCGCTATCGCATGTTCGTTGCTCTCTGCTATGTTTAGAAGCTGCTAGATCTCTCTGCTAGTCGCGTTTTTTTCTATAAAAAAGAAAGAATCTGTCGATCCACTTTGCAAAATGGCGGACAAAAGAAAACGGAGAGTGTTGACCTTAGCAGATCGCTTGAACTGCCAACTCTCTCAAATAATATTATATTGAGAGAGAAGAATAAATACCTAAAGCAGGCTGCAAGGGGCGAATTAGTATCGACTATCAAGCGCGCAAGAGGCTCTCAACTGGCGTCTGCCGACAAATCTCTTTTGAGCTGGTTTAACTCGTGCAGGTGGGCTTTTCGTATTTTCGTATGAATTTTGATTTGTAGATAGATTTGAAAATGTATATGTTAATGCTGTGGCTACTGTAGGGGGGGGGGGGGTTAAGGGCGTTAAAATCGAGTGGGCTTGATTTGGAGAGAGAGAGAGAGAGACTGTGCAACGTAAGGGGGTGGGGGTCACGGTAAGGGAAAGGGGGATGTTGTAGGGGATATTGATGACTGAAGAACATAGCAAGTCAGACAGTAGAGGAAGAAGAGACAGACGGGGAAGGAAAAGGGAGGGGGGAGGGGAATGGAGAAGGGGGCTGTACTTCACGATCAAGTGGTTTATGCGTGTCTATTTCATTCCTAGCTCAATTTCAGTCGAAGGAGGAGGGGTGAGTGGGGCGGGGATGAGAGAGACAGACAGACAGACAGACAGATAGACAGACATAGTCTTACTTATAGGAGACTACCCAAACCACAAAGTATGAAAGACAATCAAAATATTTCCACTGGCTCATATATGGAGAAAAACCAACCTCTGAGCTTTCAACAATTTCAAAAGTGTGACGAGGTACAAATGGTGATTATACTTCGAACCCTCTGAAAGAATTATCATTTCATTTGCACGTTATTTCGTCTGAGATGTAGCAAAAATTGTCAAACATATGACATTCTCTCTTTATTTGAATCAATGCCTGTTATTCGTCCGTTAGCTGGATTACCATCATTATTTGTTTTACTGCTTTAAAGATAAAATTTCCTTGGGTTTTGTTGATTCTCTCTCTCTCTCTCTCTCTCTCTCTCTCTCTCTCTCTCTCTCTCTCTCTCTCTGTTTGTGTGTAATACGATTCAAACATACAAAAAACAAGTAAAGGCGAAAATAGTGTGAAAACATCAATTTTACATAGAAAGAACGATTGACTGGTTGTAAGAAAGTCGACCTTGCAATATTTTCTTATATCGGGTCAAACCGGTTACAGAAAAGACCGGATATAAGAAACCTAAGGTTTGGGTCCCCATGGGTTTCTTACAACCGGTCTTGTCTGTAGATGGAAAACTTAGATATCCGCACAGTTACAGCATCTCACAGCCTGGCAATGAGCCAACAAGAGGCACTAGACAGGAAAATAGGGGCGTCACTCACTTGCTGTCAGAGCCTCAAGTCCACGCGACCAGTAAATGTCGATGTGTTGCATTCCGAACTCTACACACGATATCCTTGTGTCGAGCGTACATGCGAACACAAATGTACAGCTATTCCAATTCTTCTGTAAAGCCGAGTTATCGTGAAATAGACATCTCTACACTGTAAGTAGGTATGTCTCTCAATTGTGGTTTATATCATGTTCTATACATTCACTGTTCAGTCAGAAATGTCTGTTTTCTGTCTGTTATTATGTCCGAAAGGCTGTGTATCCAACGACCAGACATGACCGGTGATAAACTGTG
>JACVVK020000530.1:80000-97500 GCA_018292915.2 Batillaria attramentaria | reverse complement strand
ATCAGTCTGTGCCAGTAACTCTCAGTGGGGAAGGGGGGAGGGGGGGGGGTGTTAACGTACTTTTCCACCAAATACAACTCAGTGAACTCTCGTCAATACTCGTCGGTGAGAGTTGGCGCTGTGTCAAAGTGACATGATGGCGTGTCAGTCAAATCGCTCACACATACGTTTGCTGCTGTTGATTTTCAACTGATTGATACCTACACACGTAGGTGAGCGTGCTACAAACACCCGGATACTGTCACAGTTCTTCTCCTACACGAGAAAACGTCAGCATTAGGTTATGTCAGGGATTTCAGAATATCGGGGTTGGCATTTTTTAATTTTCTCGCTTTCCCGCAGACTGCCCGGTGAATGTGTTTTCGACTTCGACGTAGTATCTGATGTTGAATTCTGTAGACTAAAGTACACATGCTGATGATTCATGAACGTTTACGGTTGAGGTTTCTTTTGTGTGTGCGAGTCCATTGGCAAAAAGGTTACTTTGTGTGTGCGAGTCCATTGGCAAAAAGGTTACTTTGTGTGTGCGAGTCCATTGGCAAAAAGGTTACTTCTATTATCTGCTGTCCCTGGTAACTTTGTTTTCAGACTAGGTCAGTGGAGTGGGGTGAAGGGGGGGGGGGGGGGGGCGTGGAGGGTCAATGAGTGTGTCAATGAAAGGAGAATGAGAGGACAGGGTAGGGTAGGAGACCCGATCAGACTAAAACGTATATTGACGTGAGCTACGTTTTTAACTTGAAATATTTACCAGCAAAACTTTTCTTTTCTTCTTTTGTAAAACTGGTGTCTGGAGAAATGAATTTATCTGACATTAACATGTTACAATTACATCGCAGACACTTTCTCATGTAATTTATGAAACAAAACAGCGAAATTTCTATGCTGCCGATTTACGGCATCCCATCGCATGCAGGAGCTTGTGCACTGTCTGGTCGTCAGTACATCCTTCGTCGGAAGGTAACCAGCGGTAAGTCGCAGTGTGCAGGGGGGCTGAGAGTCACACAACCAGCTGATGCCAATACTGGCGACTCTCCGTTTGAGGTCTCTGGGAGGAGCCTCCGTGTGTATCCTGCTCGCACGCCCTGTACCACTGGGCTGAGTTATATCCTGGACTACGGTCCACGATGCTGCGTTCACTGGACGGGGTTGGAGGCTTTCACACGGGTCAATGGCTTTTGTGTGTGATCATGTAGAACTGACTGAAAACATTCAAACCATTTCTCTAGTACATGTAATTCATTCCTCTCGAGCCAGATCAGTCTGTGCCAGTAACTCACGGTGGGGGACGGGCGGGGGGAGGGGGGAGGAGATGGTTGGGGTGGGGAGGGGGAACGGTGTTAACGTGCTTTTCCATCACGTTCAACTTAAAAACATTCAATCCTTTTTTCTTTTTTTTTAACTAGTACACCTAATTCATTCCTCTCGAGCCAGTTACAGATTAGAGCGATCGGTTTGTGTCAGTAGCCCATAGATAAAGCAAGGGAGGATGTGTGGGGGGGGGGGGCGTGGGGGGGAGGGGGATTGAGGGGACAGGGAGGGGTACGAGAAGCAAAAGAAGAGATCCGACCAGATTATGTATCTCATGTACATGTATCTCAGTGACATACGACCGACAAAAGCATCCTGTTTCCGAATTCGCCATGAAAATGTCCGGTAGCTTTGCCGCTTGAAACGTGTGTGTGTGTGTGTGTGTGTGTGTGTGTGTGTGTGTGTGTGTGTGTGTGTGTGTGTGTATGTGTGTGTGTGTGTGTGTGTTTCTCCAGTATGACTAGTCTACCACAGAAACCAGGTTGTGTTATGAAACATCTGAGCCTGTGAGTGCGTTTGTCCGCGGGAAATAGTTGACCCTCACCTTCATGATATAAAACCCTGTACAAGTCTGCTGGCCGTACTAATGTACTAGGCATACACAATGACTTGTTTATGTCTGCGTAGCTCTGTACCACATGTTGCCAGCGTCATTTTTGCACCCTGCAAAGTAGACCAATCTGGATTTTGTTTGCCGACAATATTAATCTCACAGAGCAACTGGAAACCGGATTTCTCACCAGCACAGAGCGGAGCCCGCAGTATAACGGTCATATAGCATTGACAACAGCGTGCTCTGGGTTGGTGTCACACTTGATGCACGTGTACTTGCCTCATGGTACCCTATACACTTGAATACCACTTCTTCCAGCTATACTATATTCAGACCGGTGAAGACTTTGTCACCAGTGCGAGAGGTCAACGCGACAGGTCAAGTTGGAGTCCCACTCTGCGCAAAGAATTTGTCTTTCTCGTACGTGGCACCGTTCATTCGGGCTTCTGTCCGGGTACTCTGCTTTGGAAATGCTCCGCCTCCAAAATTCGAAAAGAAACTGACGCAGTTCTGAATTTCCGAAACTAAACTTGCTGAGCTGGCCCTTCACAACACAGAATTGTATGTGTACCAACTTTACTGTTGGAATGACGGGCGGGGGGGGGGAGCATTCTTTTACAAATAATAACATTTTTTTTTTTTTTTTTTTTTGGGGGGGGGGAGGGCGAACGAGAAAGAAACATTGTGAAAGTGTGTGTGGTTTTGTTATTGTTTGTTTCCTCGATTTGTTTTGTTGTTTGTTTGTTTCTTGTTGATGTTGGCTTTTTTTCTTGGGGGGGGTGGCGGGAGGGGGACATAATATATTATAAGCTACTTATTTTCGTAATCCTGTATTCTAGATTCCACACCAACCTTGTCGAGTGTACATGATTCTAATTTGACACAAGCAGCCTAACTTGATGCCGCGAACACACGCAAACCTGAACACAAGCATGGACAAGTCTACATGTCGAGATGTTTGTTATTCTACATTGTACAGTAAATACAGCACTGTAATGCGGGTTTCACACCAACCTTGTCGTCTGTTGGTTTTAGCTGACACAATCAATCAGCCCCACACAATGCCGCAAACACGCGCACACAGAACAGAAACAGATTAACCTAGATGTTGTGTGTATTCGGTCAAAAACCTGAATACCGGATTTCACACAATCCGTCTCGGTGTCTGATGGCTTTACTGGACACCATCAGCCTGGTAAACACACGCGCACAGAAACAGAATAAAATATCAATACAGATGTTGCTGTTCCATCGAAAACTTGTATTCCGAGGAGATGGGGGTGGGGGGTGGGGGGTGGAAGGGGGATTCTGAGATTATCCCAGTCAGATGTACGTCCTTATTCATTTATTCATGTGGATCCGATGCCTTTCAATTGTTAGAGTAACATGTCTTTACGGGAGTCGTGCTTTCATTCACACCGAGTCTCTCTGTATCTGTGGGTTTTATCGGACACCATCAGCCTCACTCTATGCCGCAAACACAAACACGAACAGAAATGGGGAAAAATCCCTGTAGATGATGTTTGGCCCTCTCTAGCTGCAGTATTTTCCATACAAATGTTGCCTGTAATACAGTCATGCAAAGCTTGTCGTTTCTTCCATGACCATTTGTTCAGCCTTTCCCGGCGTTGTTTCTCTTAGGTTGGTCGTGCTCAATTAGGAGGACGATATTTTGACCAACATCTTGATTGTGGGAAAATCTCTTCGCTTTCCGTTCCCCTGGTTTTATCTAGTATTTGCTATGATATACTATATATTACTTTTTCTTTCTTTCTTTCTTTCTTTCTTTATTTTTTCCTCTTTTTTTCTTGTTTTTTGGCGGTGGGGGGTGGGGTATTTGTTGTTGTGGTTATTGTTGTTGTTGTTGTTGTAATATGTTCAGCTAGAGCTGTTCACTGCAAACACTTTGGTTCACGGTGTAAGTTAAGTGTAAGTCCAAACACTTTGGTTCACGGTGTAAGTTAAGTGTAAGACCAAACACTTTGATTCACAGTGTAAGTTAAGTGTAAGACCAAACACTTTGGTTCACGGTGTAAGTTAAGTGTAAGTCCAAACACTTTGGTTCACGGTGTAAGTTAAGTGTAAGTCCAAACACTTTGGTTCACGGTGTAAGTTAAGTGTAAGTCCAACTACTCTAGTCATGTACGGTTACTCCACGCTCCGCCTTCATCTCTATACAGACGTGTTGATTAGTTGTAAGAGCAATCTAGATTTCACTAATCCACCACCCCCCCCCCCCCCCCTCCTCCATCCCATTACTCTCGGTCTCATTTTGCCAGCGATAATTGTGTTTTCCACCGAAAACTAGTATCCACACCAACCTTTCCCATAATTATGCCTGTTGGCAGTGTTGTCTCAATAACCGTCAGCCTCACTCGATGCTGCAAAAACACGTTAACACCATTAATCCACATGTTATTTACTATCCCGTTCACAACCTGTACCCCGGATTTCACACCAGCTTTCTCTGTGTCCGCTGGCCTCATTCCACAAGATCAATCTCACTCGATGCGAAACTGAAAACAAGCAGAAAAAGTGAGTCCAGATGTTCTAGTCTACAGTGTACTGAAAACCTGTACTCCGGATTTCACACCAGCCTTCTCCGTGTCTGTTGGCCTTATTGGACACCATCGGTTTCATATGATGCCGCAAACACACGCAAACACGAACAGGATACAAAGATCAGTGCACGTGTTCGTTATTCCACAGGAAAGCTGTATTCCGGATTTCACACCAGCCTTCTCCATGTCTGTCGGTTTTACAGGACACCATCGGCCGCACCAGATACCGCGAACACGAATAAAACTGCAGAAAGATTAATGTAGATTTTGTTTTTCTAGTTCCCGAAAACCTGTGGTCCGGATTTCACACCGGCCTTCCTCTGTATGTCCGTTGACCTTAATTGACACAATCAGCTCCAAACGATACTGTAACTTGAGTAGCAGAAAAACAATGTAGAACACACAATCAAAATGACACCTGTAGATCGTTAAATACAAGTCAGCGTGTCCTGCTCGCTTCAGACGTTCAGTCCGCGTGTTGAGTGAACAATCCTAATTCCAAGGACTCCGAGCTTTGTTGTCAGTGTTTGTTGACGTCTAGCAGGTAGGTGTGATGCCATCCAACATGTTGTCTGTTTGTTGTTTGTCGTGTGTTGTCTGTTGTTTGTTGTCTTTTTGTTGTTTGTCATGTGTTGTCTTTTTGTTGTTTGTCGTGTGTTGTCTTTTTGTTGTTTGTCGTGTGTTGTCTGGTTGTTGTTTGTCGTGTGTTGTCTGGTTGTTGTTTGTCTTGTGTTGTCTGTATGTTTGTTGTGTGTTGTCTGTTGTTTGTCGTACGTGTGTTTTCTGTTTGTTGTTTATCGTGTGTTGTCTGCTTGTTTGTCGTGTGTTTCTGTTTGTTGTTTGTCGTGTGTTGTCTGTTTGTTGTTTGTCGTGTGTTGTCTGTTTGTTGTTTGTCCTGTGTTGTCTGTTTGTTGTTTGTCCTGTGTTGTTTGTCTGCACGTGGTTACATAGTTGGACTGGTTCCTTGAGTGGTCAATTAAGAAACGTTTAAAAAATTCCAAGTACAATGTAATTACTGCCCTGTTACTCGCTACTGATTCACGGGAAGTATCTGCAATATAACTGCAACGCTGTTTTTAATTTTGAAATAGTAATAAAAATAATACATAGTTTTCATTGATCGCTGCTCTCCAACTAACAAGGACTCGTTGCGCTTAAAGCACACACACACACACACACACACACACACACACACACACACACACACACACACACACACACACACAGACACACACACAACACACACACCACACACACACACACACACACACACACACACACACACACACACACACACACACACACACACACACACACACACACACACACACACACACACACACACACGTACTCACTCACACACACACACACACACACACGTACTCACTCCACACACAACAACACACGTACTCACTCACACACACACACACACACCACACACACACACACACACCACACACACACACCACACACACACACACACACACACACACACGTACTCACTCACACACACACACCACACACACACACACACACACACACACACACACACACACACCACACACGTACTCACTCACACACACACACACACACACACACACACACACACACACACACACACACACACACACACACGCACGCACACACTATCTATATGCGCCCTTTACAATTTGAGAGATGCAGCGACCTCAGCTGACTCATGGTACACACACACACACACACACACACACACACACACACACACACACACACACACACACACACACACACACACACACGTACTCACTCTCACACACACACACAGACACACACAGACACACACACGCACACACGCACGCACGCACGCACGCACACACTATCTATATGCGCCCTCTACAATTTGAGAGATGCAGCGACATCAACTGACTCATGGTACACACACACACACACACACACACACACACACACACACACACACACACACACACACACACACACACACACAATCAAAGTAGTTAACCATCAAAAGCCTGACGGAACATCTTCCGATGGGATTTAAACCTGGGCAGTGAGGGCTGAAGGCGGAGTTATACTGGCAAAGAGTTCCCGACAGTCGGGGCTAAGAAGCTGAACGAAATCAGCACCAGCTATATCCGTTATACCATTAATTATTTCCTTACAATCAACAAACAAAAATAATTAATTCAAGTGGTGGTAGAGTACAGCCCTCAGACCAAAAACCGTTGGAGAACTACGAAAACCAGTGATGTTTATGTACAGACGGTACCGAGACCATGAGTATCCTACCATTACTACTGTCACTACTCGCGATCAACACCGTGTCGTGTAGTGAGGCCCCAAGCAGGGCACAGCTGCTTGAGATGGTGCAGAAACTCACCGGTCGACTAGAGAAAGTGGAGGAGAAAGGGAACCTGACAGATGAAGTTGGAAAACTGAGAGAGGCGATTACGGGAGCAGTAAAATCTTTGGGAGAGAGTCTGACCAGCGCTATACTATGTAAGTAAAAGCACGAATTGACACGTACTCTCGTGTTAGTCCCGATTTTTTTTTTTTTTTTTTTTGGGGGGGGTCCCAAGTACAGCAGCAGTCATACGTATGCATACATGTGATGGTGACAACAGCCCGCATCCACTGGGCATTCAATGGTACAAATTATTAATGTAATAGTGCTATAATACTACTCAGTGTATACAGTCGGATAAAGTTGTCCGTACAATGGCGTATATCATGAATTCAATAAATTTATCTCAGAACAATAAATCCCGAAATCGTCTTCTGTTTTTTACATTGTGCTCTCTCTCTCTCTCTATCTTTCTCTCTCTCTCTCTCTCACACACACACACACACACACACACACACACACACACACACACACATTGCACCTGTTGTACATGTACATGTATACATACACACCTTACAGCTTTGTAAGAGTAAGTCTGTATATCAGCCTGCTGTAGGGTGTGTGAGCATGTGATGCATGTGAGTTATTCCACATCGAAAATTGTCTCGTACAGCTGCCATTGTGTTAGTCCCGATTTAGTGTATCCTTATACGCGATAACAAAAGTAACACAACCTCTCAAGATTACTGGTGTCCCTCAATATTTCAGCTAAACATATGCAGATATCATGATTGTTCAGTTTTTCCTCATAGTTCTTTTCATAGACTATACATATCCGTTTCACGATCCAGAGCAGGAAAAACGTCGTGTTAGAAAAAAGATCAGAACACCCTATAAGGCTCAAAACACATATAAAAAAGAACAAAGATAAAACGACTTTATTCCCAGTTTAATTCCTCGGTCAGTTTCTTTGTCTCTGTGTTTCTCATTTAAATTAACTTGTTTTAAAACTTATATTTACACTGTGTTTCAGACCCGTACCCGCCATCCAGCTGTTATGACGTGATGCCGCTGGACGTGACTGACAATGTACATGCACTGAAAGTTAACGACCGATACATCAGAGTTTTCTGTGACCAGCATACAGCAGGGGGCGGCTGGACGGTACGTGTGTGTGTGTGTGTGTGTGTGTGTGTGTGTGTGTGTGTGTGTGTGTGTGTGTGTGTGTGTGTGTGTGTGTGTGTGTAGAACAAATGACCACCCCTCGCAAAAATAAATGATAGTCACTCACTGTATAAATACATATCACCAGGTGATACAGCGACGTCATGACGGTAGTGTGGATTTCTACAGAAACTGGACAGAGTACAGGAGAGGGTTTGGCGACCTAACTGGCGAGTTCTGGCTGGGTAAATATCACCTTTTTTCTTCTACTTATCCAACGTATACAATCTGCCACAAGTATATATGTATTGCATCGTGCTCCAAATTGGTAGGGAAATAGAAAACGCTTGATTTGGAGACAAGGACAAGTCGACATTTCGCGGGAATACTTTTCATCAGGACAGAACCAAAACGTGATGTTGGCGGTATCAACACTATCATTGCCAGGCTGGTTGACGTGTTAAAATCAGACCACAGAACAAGTTGCGCGCCGTTCACAAGCGCAAGGCTATTTGTGGCTGGCATGGCTTTCCTCCCCGTAGGCGGCCAGCGCCAACGCCACGCCATCCTGTCATCTTCCGTAATATTTGACGCACTGGTCTCTCGCTGTATGGCGTCACATCGTTGTTGTTGTTGTTTTTTTTACGCGGACCTCTTTAGCCCGGCCATCTCCTTTTTGTTTACACACGGGGTTCTCACTTTATAACGACATTTCTCTAGCCCGGTCATCGGCTCGATTGTTGCCCACACTGGTGTCTCATGCAGGCCTCTCAAGCCAGGCAAAATTAATTCATGGACCAACCACACTTTCAATACATAGGACGTCAGGTATTATTTTAGTTTGTATAACGTTCCTGCAGAACGAATATCAGCCTTGTGGCATGACCTGCGCGATTGGCCTCGCACTCATATAGGACGAGGGATTTCTTCGCAACGAATCTGGCCCACGGAGCCGACATATGAGTGTTTGGGACCTCAGTCTTTTTCCGTCACTATTTCGTTCCTCTCTGACGACAACGAACTCTTGAACATAAACCTCTGGGCGCGGACTTCTTTCCCACTCGACATTCTATACGTGGGCAGTGAGCGTCCTGGGCTTCTACGGCAGTCATGCGTCCAGCGCTAGGCTTACTTATGTACTCTACTCAGGCAGTATCCTGTCAGTTCCAGAGTTTTTCCCCGGGCACACCGGCTTCTCTGGCGCTTACAAGCGCAACATATCTTTGCTATCCTGTTAGTTAGGCTTGCGCCACGACCACCGCCTCTTTCTTGTCTCCGAAGTTGCTACTTTGATTTCGCTTTTTTGTTCGGCATTTGCCAGCCTACCGAAAGAAAGTGGGTACCTCCTGGCTTACCCGGAATTTGCATACGATAAGCAACACCTACCCTCTCTCGATCTGGTTTCCGTGTCGCCTAGGACACGGAGTGGAGTTAACACCCCCGCACTTCTTTCCAACAGGCTTGCGAGTTCACCGTCTCGTGTTTTGTCCAGTCTGCGGTTTACCATTTGAGTACGCCTGCTACGGCGTTTGAGCTTTGGCGAGAGGAGTTGTCCACTTTTTCTCCCTACTTTTGAGCGCTGAACAGGAATCCTGTCGGTCAGGCTTCCTGTTCGTGGCGGGTTCAGCCCCCAAAACAGTAGTGGATTTCGCAGTACTGCTTTTCTCCTAGAATCTTGGACTTGTGTGTTTTATTAATCCTTTTCTGGGATTTTGCTTTTCCGTTTTGTCAAATAAATTCACTGAACGTGGACAACTCCGCCAATAGCTCGGGTCGTGTTGTAGTTAGTGTAGGTTTTGGCTTGTGGTACCTTTACAGTGCGAACATGCAATAGATTCTCTGGGACACTTAAACTTTTCCCTGTCTCACGAATGCCAGACATAAAACAAGTTGCGCGCCGTTCACAAGCGCAAGGCTGTTTATGGCTGGTATGGCTTTCCTCTCTCCGTAGGCGGCCAGCGCCAACGCCACGCTATTCGCGTTGCCACGCTATTGGCATTGCACAACATGACCTAATTCCGCACGTTGGACGCTTCCCACTCTTGTCCGATGCGTCCAGCTCATTGCGCCAGCGTCGCTTTTGGAAGACAGACTTCAGTTCGCTCGGCAGCAGCGGATTTCCTCTGTTTTTACAAACTTGATCCCGCCACCTCCCCTTTTACCCCACGTGGGTGCTATGCGCATTTCAGTTCTCACCCCTTTTTCGTCTGCCCTGTCTAATAGAAGCTCACTTAGATATGCCTACCTCAGTGCCTGCGCTTCTGTACCACATGAAAGTGGGACTAATTTGCCTTTGGTTTCAAATCTTTCCCGACCGTACTTCCGTGTCGCTTGTGTCGGGAATCTACTCTTGAGCCGTTTTCTGCGTAGTTACCGCCTTTTGCTGGTACCAAATAGTTTGATTTGACTTAATTGCTTGGCTTTTTCTTTGCTTTCAGTATCTCAGTGTAGGTAGCGTGAGGCGGGTTCAGCCCCCAAAACAGTAGTGGATTTCGCAATACTGCTTTTCTCCTAGAGTCTTGGACTTGTATGTTTTATTAATCCTTTTCTTGGATTTTGCTTTTCCGTTTTGTCAAATAAATTCACTGAACGTGGACAACTCCGCCAATAGCTCGGGTCGTGTTGTAGTTAGTGTAGGTTTTGACTTGTGGTACCTTTACAGTGCGAATATGCAGTAGATTCTCTGGGACACAAAGTTTTCCCTGTCTCACGAATGCCAGACATAAATAGTATGATTTGCTCTTTAACCTATACACCTCAGCGTAAAATCCCTCATCGTGCTTACAAGAGAGTTGACAAGAAAGTCCTCATTCGCACTGAAGCCCCTGACATCACGGACATATTTTTTCATATGTGTTCAGGTCTGGACAACATCCACCTCCTCACGACAGCCCGCAATCAAACTCTCCGTGTGGACCTGCAAGACTTTGACAACAACCCGGCGTACGCCGAGTACAGGTTCTTTGCCATCGACGGACCCGATTCCACCTACCGTCTGCATGTTGACGGTTATTCTGGCACGGCAGGTGTGTGTGTGTGTGTGTGTGTGTGTGTGTGTGTGTGTGTGTGTGTGTGTGTGTGTGTTTTAATGTCCTTATTCAACACAGATTCTTTGAGTTAATTAACTACGAGAGCTTTGCGTCCGCAAACAGTAATGAAACAGAGATCGAACGTGTGAGCTATAACATTTCATAACTCACTCAGTGGTTTACGAGGTCACAAGAACACACTCCAGAGACGTCATCGGTCAGTGACACTGAAACGGAGTTTTTCTTGCCTTTTGCTATAAACGCTGAAGATGGATGAAAAATGAGGTGATGATAACTGCTTTTGGGAAGACAAAGTAGAGGACTGCGAAACGATAAACCAAACGCTACTTCCAAACGTGTAAACAAGACAGTTGGCCACCAATATCGTCACAAAACGCCGCCAAGGAGGCGAGTCGAGCACACACTGGCAAACAATACACGAGACTGAACCTAGCGGACATAAGGCACAACACAATTTCACAAGGCAGCACATGAGCAGACGAACTACAGTTTTTTCTGCCCACCGTGATGAAAATTCCAAGATACGGCCTTCACAATGTGCACACAATGGTTTAATGGTAAATGATATTACTTCTTTTCACGGTATCGGTGGGAATCGTCTATGTAAGAAGGCCTGTCGAAAATGAGCACTTGAATCACTAAAACTGGGTTTTCCAAGAGAAAAAAAAATGCTCGTGGTATAAACAGCTTACATGATTAGCTTTCATGGTTTACGGCGAAAGACTAACCCCTCGATGGTTCGATTGTTTGCGTAGCAACCTCGCCGGAGGTTCGGTAGCTATGCAAGAAACTCGAACCATCTCGGGATTAGTCTGTCGCCGTAAATCAGGAAAACTGATCATGTAAGCTCTATTTAACACACACACACACCACACACACACACACACACACACACACACACACACACACACCATTATCAGACAGAATGATACAGATTGTGTTGATGGTGTTTCCCTACAGGTGACAGTCTGGCCTACCACAACAACCGTCCTTTCTCCACCCATGACAGCGACCACGACAGACATAGTAGCCATAACTGTGCTGTGTTATGTCACGGTGCCTGGTGGTACGGCGCTTGCCGAGACAGCAACCTGAACGGTCCGTACCTGACGTCCGCCCAAATAACTGTCAAGAGTATCAACTGGTATGGCTGGAAAAACAATGACCTCGCCCTGAAACACGTGGAGATGAAGATCCGACCTGCCATGTAGTCGTCAGTGTCCGCTCATGATCGCTATCGTCTAACTCCACAAAACAATGCACTCAGTGCACACTATTTCAAATGTCGCGCGCGATGGTAACGGTTTTCAACACCCGGTAGTTCAGACAGCTTGACCAGCCTCGTCCGGTGACTGAGATTGGATACCACCAGGTTCTATGTCCAAGTAAAAACACGAATAAAGTAAACGATGCATCTTCTGCTTTGTTTGGTGTTTGTTATGCTGTCTGTATTGTTTGTTTGTTTCATTGTTGTATGGGTTTGTTTTTGTATGAACTTTTGATTCAAAGTCATTTGCATGAAGACTGTTTCAGCGACATCAACATCTTTACCTTAAACGTCCATTGATGTTAAACATAAGTCAGTATCTACAGAATCTATCTCTTAGCAATCAGAATACACGCGTTTAGACAGATACACACTCACGCACACCGACCTAAATGTGCTTTGGGGCATTTAATGAACGTTCATTAAATGAATGGCGACAGATAGATGACGTTGTGCAGCAACTTTACTGTCAAAAGGGCCTCCTAAGTGCTTACAAATCCATTTCGCTTAAACCCTTTTATCAAATGAATGGTAGACGTAAGTCCATTTATTATTTATACATCATACTCGAATGTCGTTGATTCACTAAACAGTCACAGCACGAACTCCAGCTGATCTCCTTCATTCATCAGCATGAAGCCATGGAACAAACGGTCTTTACAAAAACTGAAAAAGACCAGCCGCGATCAACCGACCCATGTTGAAATGACCGCTAAAGTTTTTCAGACTGATGTAGTGAGGGAAATTCGGGTTGTCTCCTCCACTCTCGGGAAACGTGTCTGTTTATACGGCGTCAGACATTTTTCCCACTTTTTCCTTCGTGCATGGTGTGTAGACCTAGTCTACATGCTTTTTTCCCGAGGTCACTACCGATATGGATATTTACTTACATTATGCCACCACGAATACCAAACAGACATAGTACACGAGTCTGCCGCTGAATTTTGACTCGATTTGGCGAGGAAAATTCATAAACAAATTTCTGCCAACCAGAGGATTCGAACCGTGAGCGTCAGGTCCTGCCTGAAGACGTCGTAACCACTACGCCAAATCCTCCCTCGCCAACTAGTTGTCACAACTAGTTTCAGACCAGCAGCGTCACACGATGACGTCAAAGACAGTGTACACACAGAAACGAACGCGAACAGACAAAATCAATGCGCATGACACCTGTAGATGGGTTAACAGCTGTCAGCATGTCCTACTTACTTCACTCATTCAGTCCTCGTGTCCGCGTGGTCTCTCAATTTCCCTGATGGCAATCAGATCTTGTTTGTTGCTTCACACAGGACGAGTAAAGCGGATTTCACAGCAGACTTTTCAAATGTTGTCAGATTTATCTCCCTCCATCAGCAACACACGTTTGCCACAATACGAACAGAAACGGATACAAGCAGAACTAATCAATGGAGATGACATCTGTAGATCAATAAATACAAGTCAGCGTGTCCTGCTCGCTTCAGTCGTTCAGTCCGCGTGTTCAGTGAACCATTTCATTTCACAAAACACCGAGGTTCGCCGCCATCGTCTGTTGATTAGCATCAGGTAGGCCTTAACATTGTGTGTGATTTTCAATACATCTGTTTCTTCGTTTGTTTACAAGGACTGAAGTTTATGTTTTTCCGTTTTTAAAGAAAACAAATTCTTAGTATGATACACAGGAAGACAATTACCGTGAGGACTGTGGCCTAGTGACGTCACTTGTTGAGTTTAACATCATTTAGACCCTTCGTGTTTCGTGGACTTCACGTCTAGCTGTATGTCACAAACTCCTACAATATTTACCGATTTCCTGAATAACTTTACCTATTTCATGTTAGAACCATCTGACTTCACGTCTAGCTGTATGTCACCAACACCTACATTATTTACGGGTGTTTCCAGAATAAATTTACCTATTTCATATTCGATTCCCGTGAAGCCCAGGTGTATAATAATTGGGACAAAATGTACTTGGCTTTTCCAGATTGTACCGAGACCATGAGTATCCTACCATTACTACTGTCACTACTCGCGGTCAACACCGTGTTGTGTAGTGAGGCCCCAAGCAGGGCACAGCTGCTTCAGATGGTGCAGAACCTCACCGGTCGACTAGAGAAAGTGGAGGAGAAAGGGAACCTGACAGATGAAGTTGGCAAACTGGTTAAGGCGATGACGGGAGCAGTGGAGAAGTTGGGAGACAAGACAGAAAAACAGGGAGAGGCGATGACGGGGGCAATGGAGACACTGGGCAACAAGCTAACCACGGGTCTTGAGAAACTGACTGAAGCGCTGAAAGAAAACACGGAAAAAAATAGTAAGTCTGAAGATTGCAAGGACTATTTCACTCTGATACGACCTGTAAACAACACCATACAAACAATGACAAACAAACAAACACTAACTACAAATATGCATCCCCCACTCCCCCCCCCCCCCACGAAAAACAACACCCCCCCCCCCCCCCCCCCCCCCCAAAAAAAAAAAAAAAACCCGAACAAACCAAAAAAATTTCCTGAACAACTGAAAGAAAAAAAAACAAAACAAAGAAACAACCAGACTCAGAAAAAACAACGGACAAAGAAAGAAAGAAACACAAAAAACCCACAGACAAATGAAAGATGAGAAGTTACAGTTCCTATTGGAAACTACTGTTTGTTACAGCCCCATCCCAGCCATCAAACTGTATTGATGTGATGGCATACAACATGACCAGCGGAGTTCACACTCTCAGAGTCAACAACAGGATCATCACTGTCTTCTGTGACCAGCAAACGAGAGGAGGCGGCTGGACGGTACGTGTGTGTGTGTGTGTGTGTGTGTGTGTGTGTGTGTGTGTGTGTGTGTGTGTGTGTGTGTGTGTGTGTGTGTTCAAATGGCTGAGGCTTGGTAGTGAATATGCGTTCTAACAAAAGAAGTTTGTCTTCAAAGAAATAAAAGGAATATCCTCCAATATATCTATGTTCACATCTTGTTCTAAGCTGTTTTGTTGGTGTGTAATACCTTCCCACATAGACACCTACACAACTACAGCATCTCACAGCCTGGCAATGAGCCAACAAGAGACACTACACAGGAAAATAGGGGTGTCACTCACTTACTGGCAGAGCCTCAAGTCCACGCGACCAGTAAACATCGATGTATTGCATTCCGAACTCTACACACGATATCCTTGTGTCGAGCGTAAATGCACACTCAAATGTACAGCTATTCCAATTCTTCTGTAAAGCCGAGTTATCGTGAAATAGACATCTCTACACTGTAAGTAGGTATGTCTCTCAATTGCGGTGTACGAGTATATCATGTTCTATACATTAACTGTTCCGCCAGAAATGTCTGTTTTCTGTCTGTTATTCTGTCCGAAAGGCTGTGTATCCAACGACCAGACACGACCGGTGATAAACTGTGTCAGCTTCTGTCGTACATGTTTCATTACTGGGTTCCAACACTATGTCAGGACACGTGGATCCACTAAACATCTAAATTATAACACAAGATCAGGACTAATTACCATTGTCGTTACCAGGTGATCCAGCGACGTCGTGACGGCAGTGTGGATTTCTACAGAGGATGGACAGACTACGTGAAAGGTTTTGGCAACAGAAATGGCGAGTTCTGGCTTGGTATGTCAGTTGTGTCAGTTTTATCTACTTTACCCTCAAATTCCGTCACATATAACTAAGAGTAGGACGTATGCTGCACTTGATTTTTTATACCAGTCGGCCGTCGGCCTTCCCGGTTAAGGTGCATTTTGCGCCTCATATTCTCATATTCAGGGCTGCCACTCTTCCTGCTGTGGCAGGATTTCCTGCTTTTTGAACCTGCTGTGAAGAACTTTCCTGATTTTGGAACTGGCTGTGAAGAGCTTCCCTGTTTTTTTTCCTGCTTTTTAAAGCGTTTTCCTGTTTTTGCGGCCCAAAAATCGCGGGACCGTCGGCTTTCCCGGGTAAGGTGCATTTTGCGCCCCATATTCTCCGGGGACGTTAGCACTAGAGGGTGGAACCGGTACGATTTCTCAAACCGGTTTTTAACCGGTTTTTCCAATAGAAAACCGAGGTTTAAAACAGGTTAACCGGCTATGTATACGTCATCTATTGTTTCTAACGTTTCCCCAAGAGATGGAAGGGGGGAAGGGAGGGGGTCTCCCAGTACTCCGGCTTCCTTTACCCCTGCGTTGGAAATGTTCAGCCAACAAGGGTGGGTGGGTGTTTGGGAGTTTAACGTCCTTTTCCACCACATATCGATGATATCAAAGACGAGGCAACGATGAAAAAGCCAGAACAAATATTTGACCCTAGCCGGGATTTGAACTCACGACCCGAAAGTTGGAAGTCCAACGCTCTGCCATTCGGCCACCCCGGTTTCCCTGTTCAGCCAACAACAACAACAACAACAACAACAACATGATGATGATGATAAGGAGGAGGGGGAGGAGGAGGGTGTCTTGTAACGGGCTGAAAAATGACGAGTGATGTCCCTTAGAAAAACCGCGGTTTTTTAAGGCCATACCGGTTTACCGAACCGTGAGAAAGTCGGACCGATTTTAACCGGAAAACCGAACACCCCTAGTTACCACGCCCCCTAACTCGGGAACCAAGCCAATGACATGTCTTACGACCTCGACCTCTTAGCCACGTGACTGGGGTTACACGCTCCCTCCCCCCCCCCCCTCCCCTTTCCCGCTTTTCACTTCCTTCGGGCAAAGTTCTTCCTGGTTTTTAAAGCGTTTTCCTGCTTTTCCGGCCCAAAACATCGCGAGTCTGTCTATCAGCACATCAGCACAGCACTCGACACCCACCCCCCCCCCCCACCCCTGCTTTTCACTTTCTTCTGGCAAAGTCCTTCCTTCTTTCCACTGGCTCCCTGGAGTCTGGCTTTCCTTCCATTCAGATTTTGAGAGTCAATTTTCAGGCTTTTTGTCTCTCAGAAAGTGGCAGCTCTGTTATACTAACAACACAGGAAAATGTTCTGCGTTTTCCCCGACAAACTGTATTGAAGTTAGTGACTGAGATAAAACACGCAGACTGCTCCAGTATACCTTACAGATAGTAGTAGTAGTAGTAGTAGTAGTAGTAGTAGTAGTAGTAGTAGTAGTAGTAGTACCAGGGGCAGCAGTAGCAGTCGTAGCAGTAGAAGTAGTAGAAGTAGTAGGAGTAAAGGCTCGTTTCCATGCATCCGTTTTTGCTGACCGGCAAACCGCATCCGGCAAACCGGCAAACCGGCAAACTAACGAACAAGTAAAGAAAAAGAACGACTGTACCCATGTTCCGTTCCGTC
>JACVVK020000530.1:32500-77500 GCA_018292915.2 Batillaria attramentaria | reverse complement strand
TGTCGCGCGCGATGGTAACGGTTTTCAACACCCGGTAGTTCAGACAGCTTGACCGGCCTCGTCCGGTGACTGAGATTGGATACCACCAGGTTCTATGTCCAAGTAAAAACACGAATAAAGTAAACGATGCATCTTCTGCTTTGTGTTTGTTGTTTGTTTTACTGTCTCAGTTTGTTGTTTATTTGTTTCATTGTTGTATGGGTTTGTTTTTGTATGAACTTTTGATTCAAAGTCATTTGCATTAAGACTGTTTCAGCGATATCAACACCTTTTCCTTAAACGTCCATTGATGTTAAACATAGTCAGTATCTACAGAATCTATCTCTTAGCAATCACAATACACGCGTTTAGACAGATACACACTCACGCACACCGACCCAAGTGTCTGTAGTGTTTTGAGGATTTTAATGAACTTTTATACACTCAATGGAGACAGATAGATAGACAGCGTTTTTAGTGACAAGTGGTAAAAGGACCTAAGTGCTTATAAATCCATGGTGCTTAGAACCTTTTAGCAAAACGATGGTAGACGTAAGTCCTTTTATTATTCATACTTATACTCGAATGTCGTTGATTCACGACACAGTCATAGCACAAACTCCAGCTGATCTCCTTCATTCATCAGCATGAAGCCATGGAACAAACGGTCTTTACAAAATCTGAAAAAATTCATCAGCCGCGATCAGCCGACCCATGTTAAAATGACCGCTAATGTCTGTCCGACTGACGAAGTGAGGGAAATTCGGGTTGTCTCCTCCACTCTCGGGAAGCGTGTCTCTGTTTATTCGGCGTCAGACATTTTTCCCACTTTTTCCTGCATGCATGGTGTGTAGACCTACTTGCTTTTCATTCCGAGGTCACTACCGATATGGACAGTTACTTACATTATGCCACCACGAATACCAAACAGGCAGAGTAAACGAGTCCGCCGCTGAATTTTGACTCGATTTGGTGAGGAAAATTCATAAACAAATTCCTGCCCTTCAGGGGGTTCGAACCGTGAGCGTCAGGTCCTGCAATGCAGACGCCGTAGCCACTACGCCAAATCCTCCATTCTCAACTTACATGTAACCGATCGATATCTGCATGGCCTGCCCCACACTTCACTTCTCTCTCTTCTCACTCTGTACTACGGGCCGATCACTATCTCATGTTGACTGTTATTTCGTCAAACTGCACAAATCCGGACTTCACACAAACTCGCTTCAGTTCACCGGCGAATATCTGAAGTCTGTTATTGTTAATATTATAGGCAGAAGAACAATGTACCGGATTTCTCAGCAGCCTTTTCAAATGTTGTCACAACTAGTTTCAGACCAGCAACGTCACACGATGACGTCAAAGACAGTGTACACACAGAAACGAACGCGAACAGACATTAGGGAAACATAGAAACGTTCGTCGGCCGATCTTCGCCGTCGGGATTCCCCTTTATTTTTAGCATTGTCGCGAGCGCGCATGCGTGTGAACTTTGACACGGACGAAGATTCTGATCTTCGTCGTGAAAAGTGCGCTTTTACCGATCGCACCTTCGGCCCCTTTTTCTGCCCGTGCTACTGCGGTAGGTACAATCAATGACAAAATAATTTGATGATTTTTAAACATATTCACAGTTGTCTTGCACACTTATGAGAACATGAGCCGTGGATTACGAACAATCAGTCTCCAAAGAGACCTACCATTTGGAGCCATCTCACTGTGTTGTTTACATCCTAGTGCATGTGCATTACAAACATGTATAAAAGCAGGCCACCTCATATCTTTTCGATCCGCAGGGATGAAAACACATATATGCCGATGACATATTATCGATTCCTGTTGTCAGTCACTATTTGGAATGATTCATTAATCATAGTACCACAAGCTGAAACGGCTACACTAGCAGATGACACTGCAAACCATTCTGGTTAATCCATAGTTTTGCCCGGTTGGCTTGGTTTTTCACGTTCCACATGAATCAGTTTCTTTACTATTTACAAAAACAGCAAGCACGCTAAGCTGACATGTACAAACATGTACACACACACACACACACACACACACACACACACACACACACACACGTATGTACAGTACACCTCGCTTAAGGTGACCCCCCCCCCCCCCACGGGACCAAAAAAATGTTTGATGTTATCCGAGGGGCACCCTAAACAGTCCTGTGATAAGATCAACTACCAGTAAAAAAAAAAAAAAAAAAAACTTGATCTTATTCGAGGAGCTCAATATTTGGCGATTATGTCATTTTAGAGCGAAAGATTTTCCGCCAAATTATGTAATTCACACACACACACACACACACACACACACACACACACACACACACACACACACACACACACACACCATTATCAGACAGAATGATACAGATTGTGTGGATGGTGTTTCCCCACAGGTGACAGTCTGGCCTGGCACAACCACCGTCCTTTCTCCACCCATGACAGCGACCACGACTCACATAGCGGTAACTGTGCTGTGACATGGCGCGGTGCCTGGTGGTACCGGTCGTGTGGCCACAGCAACCTAAACGGTCCGTACCTGACGTACGCCCAACGGACCCACAAGAGTATCAGCTTGTATCACTGGAAGAACGCGTGGATCGCCCTGAAACACGTGGAGATGAAGATCCGACCTGCCATGTAGTCGTCAGTGTCCGCTCATGATCGCTATCGTCTAACTCCACAAAACAATGCACTCAGTGCACACTATTTCAAATGTCGCG
Source organism: Batillaria attramentaria (assembly GCA_018292915.2). Taxonomy (NCBI): domain Eukaryota; kingdom Metazoa; phylum Mollusca; class Gastropoda; family Batillariidae; genus Batillaria; species Batillaria attramentaria. Next base: position 74,781 of record JACVVK020000530.1, on the reverse strand, counting down.
CGCGATGGTAACGGTTTTCAACACCCGGTAGTTCAGACAGCTTGACCGGCCTCGTCCGGTGACTGAGATTGGATACCACCAGGTTCTATGCCCAAGTAAAAACACGAATAAAGTAAACGATGCATCTTCTGCTTTGTTTGTTGTTTGTTTTACTGTCTGTATTGTTTATTTGTTTCATTGTTGTATGGGTTGGTTGTTGTATGAACATTTGATTCAAAGTCAATGGTATGACTGAAGACTGTTTCAGCGATATCAACACCTTTTCCTTAAACGTCCAGTAATGTTAAACGTAAGTCAGTATCTACAGAATCTGTCTCTTAGCAATCAGAATACACGCGTTTAGACAGATACACACTCACGCACACCGACCCAAGTGTCTGTAGTGTTTGCGGGATTTTGATGAACGGTTACTGATTCAATGGAGACAGATGGGTGTTTTTAGTGGCAAGTGGTAAAGGAGACTAAGTGCTTATATATCCATGGCGCTTAGGCCCTTTTAGTCAAAGGATGATAGATTGAAGTCCGTATTCATACATCATACTAGAATGTCGTTGATTCACTGAACACTCATAGTATGAACTCCAGCTGATCTCCTTCAAAAGAAGAAGCCATGGTACAGATGGCCTTTGCAAAACTGCCGCGATCATACGACCCATGTTAAAATGGCCGCTAATGTTTGTCCGACTGACGTAGTGAGGGAAATTCGGGTTGTCTCCTCCACTCTCGGGAAGCGTGTCTCTGTTTATGCGGCGTCAGACATTTCCCACTTTTTCCTGCATGCATGGTGTGTAGACCTACTTGCTTTTCATTCCGAGGTCACTACCGATATGGATATTTACTTACATTATGCCACCACTAATACCAAACAGGCATAGTGAACGGGTCTTCAGCTGAATTTTGACTCGATCTGGTGAGGAAAAAACATAGACAAACTCCTGCCAACCAGGGGATTCGAACCGTGTGCGTCAGGTCCTGCAGACGCCGTTACCACTACGCCAAATCCTCCCTTGTCAACTTAGCGGTGAATGTAACCGATCGATGTCTGCATGGCCTGCCCCACACTTCACGTCTCTCTCTTCTCACTCTGTACTACGGGCCGATCACTATCTCATGTTGACTGTTATTTCGTCAAACAGCAGAAATCCGGATTTCACACAAACTCGCGTCTATTTACCGGCCATTATCTGATGTTGCCTGCTAATATACTATACAGAGGGACACTGCATCTTATACCGGATTTCACAGTTACCTTTTCAAATGCTGTCAGAACTCATTTCACACGATGTTGCCAAACACAGCGTACGGACCCAGAAACGAAATGCAAGCAGACAAAATCAAGACCGTAGATCGGTTAACAGATGTCAGCGTGTCCTGCTCACTTCAGTCGTTCAGTTCGCGTGTCCGCACGCGTGTATCAGCTGACGATGGCAAACAATTTCTTTACAGACTATTTTTACACATGTCATTTGCCATTTGTGTGTGAGTTGGGAAACACGGCACCACAAGCCACCATCAGCCCTGTCCTTAAATCACACTCCCACGTCTTCTTAACCTCGTCTGTTTCAAGATTATTAGGATTTGTAGACGACTTTGTTTTAACACGTTTCGTACCGCGGAACTGAGTTGAGTGTATACGTGCTGTTGTCTGCTACAAATAACTATCGTCATAATACATAGAGTTCTTAATGTGTGTGTGTGTGTGTGTGTGTGTGTGTGTGTGTGTGTGTGTGTGTGTGTGTGTGTGTGTGTGTCAGTGGGATGGGAGGAAGATTATGATGATGACGCGTTCATGGGATGTGGGAATTCCCCCTCCTCCACCCCCACCCCCGCCCCCTCTCTAGCTCTATTTAATTGCAACGAATTTTTATTTCATTTAGTTAAAGAATGCAAAAGCTCGGGTGGTCACTTAGAAGCTAAATGGTGAAACCAAAGTGTTGCTGCATTCATCTGGAATAAGAGCCAAAGCGCCGTATTTTTTTGAATTTCTTAGGTCTTTCTCGAAGGTGTTGGTAGATATATCATGCAGTCATCATCATCATCATTGTCACACGCCGTCACAAGGTTGGCGTGGAGGAGCGATGGCCAAGCGAGTCCCCGATGAGCACAACACGACAATAACCAGATAAAAGAACAACACAGAGCAATACTGATGAGAAACAAGGAATTTAATAGAGAAATAAAGACAAGAAGCAATTACAACAACGACGCACACTACAAAACAAGGCCTAACCTACTTCCATATTATATTAGATAGCAGAGAGAAAGAGAAGAAAAGAACAGAAATACATGTAGTTAGAAAGGAAAAGAATACCCGATAGGTCCTACCCGCCAGCCGCCGCCAAGTCCCAACCCGCACTGAAGAAATCTCACCCCCTCAACTACCCTCACTCCTACTACTCACTAGCTGGCAGTGGCCACATGTGAAACCTCTGAACTTTACTAACCCCAACCTAGAACCAAGAAAATAACACACTAGATATGAAGCACGAATCACACGCGCACCCACGCGCACCTTACATACAAACACACACACACCTACACACACAGTCACTTCTGTGACATCATCATCATCATCATCCTCATCATCGTCGTCGTTCTTCTTTTTGTTGTTATTAAAGGCCCTATATTCGTAACGGGCGCTCAGGGAAAAACTGCCGCTTACGAAGGTTTCAGGCTATTTGCCAAGTAGGAGGAGGTTTCATTTGACCATCGCGACCGTTTCTGTGACTTTGCGGCTTTTAATATTTGAGAAATACGACTTTCTTTGAGCCTACCCTCCTTTTCTTACCGGCTGTCCGGCAACACGAGTCTAAAAATAGCCACCAACCAGCGCCTCAAGCTGCTGGCCGAGACTGCAAACTATGACGTCACAGTCAGTGCAAGTGTAAACATATTGCTCCCGAAAAAGTGAGTACGAGGTGTGATTCCTAAGACAACCCGACAACCCACTCCCGTAAAAACAAAATTCACGAGTTCATCGAAGAAGCTGCGCCGACATACGCAAGAGCGCGAGTATGCAGTCTAAAGTTTCCCGAGGAATAGAAACTGCCGCGGTGGCAGACTGAAGCTGAGGGACTGATTGATACGCGCTTGGCCTCTCACGTCGGGACCAAAGGCTCACGGACGTTTGACATTCACTCCATGCTGATGAATACGTAAGTAATCACTGTAGTATACCTGTTAGTGTGACTAGATAACCTGACTTTTGTGTCTGAAGAAAGTTTCGTGCCGACTAAGTATCCGAACAGCAGTGTTATGGCGGACAGTGGTTTCGCACCGAGTCACCCCGGCCATACAGTGGACGGTTTGTGTGGCAAGACAAGAATAGGTGTACTGGCAGAAACAGTGCAACTTGATATGAAACAGAAGCAAGTGTGTAACACCGAGTAATACTGTTCCAATGGTTTTCTCATTTAGGGAGAATGAAAAGGGAACAATTATGAGATAAGAAGTATTTTTCACACAGTGTGTTACTGATAATTGAACCACCCAGTCACCAGTGACAGGCCCTAGCCAGTGGCATCTGCTTTTTTTTATTCTGGTAATGTCATGCCCATCATTTTAAAAATTATTTTTCTTTATTGTGTGTGTGTGTGTGTGTGTGTGTGTGTGTGTGTGTGTGTGTGTGTGTGTGTGTGTGTGCAGGTACTTTTCGTCAAGATCTCTACAGCCGCCACCCATGCAGGTTAGCACACTTTTTGTTTCAGTAGTTTGTCGTCGAATTGCACAGGTCAAATTGCAAAAAATTATATACATATAATGTGTGTGTGTGCTTTTAATTCCACCAAGCTTGTATACCAATTAATGTACAGATGAAAATTAAATGTCATAGTATAAATTGGCTGCTTTTCATGTTTTCTTCTTGTTGTTTTTTTGTTGTTGTTGTTTTTTGTAAATGATGATTTATTCAGTATTGATAGGTGGGGGGATGTTTATAGTTCCAGTTTTTGACGGATCCACCTGAAGTGGCAGGAACTTCTGGTTCCACAGCTAGACGCAGCACATCAACCCTAGCTGCAGCTGGAAGCATCTTTGCAAGGGTAGGTTTTTTACTCCTGCAATTTCAGAAATCTCAGCAAATTCTGACAGGTACATGTACTTCATCAGATACTGTGAAGTTGTATTTATCATGACGCACTATAATAGTGACACTGGTAGTGGTGACTACTTGCGTGCTACAGTATGCTTTTATACTGTTTTTTTTTAATTTTATTGTAGAGTTATGCATGCTTATGCTTTGTAGCCACATGTATTATTCCAAGAAATCCTCTCAGACAACAGTGAACACATGTATGATCATGTTTGTTGCAATAAGTTGTCTCTTTCCCTTTTGACAGTGCCACTGCCAGTGGTGGTAGTCAGATGTCTGGCGTGGAACCAACAGAGTGAGGAAGAAATGCCAGTGGCATCAATGTAAGTGAAGGGCTGTGTTCTGAATTTCTTGTCTAATCTTACTGTACATGTTAGTTTTATGAGGTTGGTTTACTTTGGTTGGGAACTAGTGCAGGTTTTGAGCCACTGTCAGTTGCTGACAGAACTCTCTCAGCTGTGATAAGCTCAGTGAGGCAAGGTGTGCTTGTGTTAGTGCACTGTAGTGTACCAAGTCTCTTAGTTGCCTGATGATAAACACCTTTGTGCTTGCAGTCACACTCACAAGCAGACAGCAAGAAATCAGCCAACTTTGGGTAAAAAAGAGGGCAAGTCAACATGTCACAAGTAAGTGATATCTTCTATGGTGTTTCTTTGGATTAGGGTTTCTAAGGTTTTCAGTGTTACTACATGTAATTGTATTCTCATCACGTCACATAATCATATGTGTGTGTGTGTGTGTGTGTGTGTGTGTGTGTGTGTGTGTGTGTGTGTGTTTTCGTTTTTAAATTTCATTCAAGTGTGTGTTTGTGGGAGGTTGGCCTTACCACCACAACAGTGACACAAACATTTAGTGATTTACAGAAAAAGAAAACAAAAACAACAGCCTCACCTACCCTACATTTTTTTTTTTTGTTTCATTTTACTTCAACTGATCATGTTTACTGTGAGATGTGTTCATGCAGTACATGTACACTGACATCTGTAAGTTGAAGCAATACATGTTTGTGTGTGGTTCTTTACAGAAGGTAGATACTGCCTCCAGAGCCTGTGACTACCAAGTCTGGGAGGACAGCAAGGAAGAATCTCCTGTCAAGATTCATTCATGGACCCATTTGAGTGAGCAAGATGCTGGTGCATATTTTTGTTTATGTTAATAAGCAGGACCGAAGAAAGAGGTCTGTTAGAATGAAGTCATATATGTGAATCATAACTGAAGGAGAGTTACAGTACTGTGTGTGTGCATTCTTGTACATGCATTTTCTACATAGACGAAGCATGTAATTTGTAAAGATTGTCAAAATATCACTTTGGGGTTATCCCTTTTGTGGAACATTCAGATTGTCTTTCCAGGTGCACAAGTCGAAAAATGAAAAGAAAACAACAGCATATAGTAGTCATTGTGATAGTTGACTGAGGGGGGTGGGGGGTCAGTTTGTGTACCCAGTGACCTTGTTGCTGGTCTAGCTCAGAACAGTTATGAGCGACTTAGCCCAAGTTTCACTAAGAGATCATTGGGTTTTTTTTTTCACTCACTATGCCCATTGTGTATAGGTTCTTTACATGGCAGTTTTTTTTCAGTTTCAGTTGATGAATGCCTTCTTTCATCATAGGCATTCCACTTAGGTGACAGTAGAAGAAAGGAGGAGGAAAAAGATCCATGTGATGTTGATGATCCTGACTATGAGCCTTACTTCCACTTGACAGCTATACTGTAAGTTGTTATTCAGTTCTTGAATCATTATAATGAATGATAAAGCAAATAATGAAGTAATGAGTTTGCTTATTATGAAATACAACCATACCATCCCCTGTCACCAACAACTTGCATTAAATTTTTAATAACTAATAACTTGCACAAAACCTTTTCTTTCTACTGTAAATGGTAAACTGGTGTTTTGTCATCAAGTTATATGAAAAGTACGCTTGAAAAGTGTTGAGGAGGAAGATGAATTACCCTTGTTCACGTGTGCTCTCAGTTGCATGTAGACTACTCGACACCATTTAATTAGACACCAGAACTGGGAACTAGCTTGTTGATTTTTTAGATGGAGCTCCCTCGCCTTTTAGTTTTACTTCATGTGCTACATGTACTGACCTGTCTTCAGATGACTTTTTTTTAATCATTGTTACTAGTATTATTTTTAGTTTATAGCACTGTGGATATTCAGTAGATGAGAGTCTTGCTTGAATGATTTTATTTACTGTCAGGAAATGACTACTGTACGCTGGGGCTGTGGGCATGGACGCTAAGTCTAAAGTTCCCTGGACTGTGTTTTCCATGGGATCCAGCGCACCTATCTGGAATCTACCATAGGTGGCCACTGGGCTGACCACCAGCATAGTGTACTGAACTCTTTCCCGGGACAATCACCTATCATTCTAGGTAAAGGCTTCAGCGTGTGTGTGTGTGTGTGTGTGTGTGTGTGTGTGTGTGATTTCATCCATGCTCACTATAAGAGTAAATATTGGCATCAGGCATTTTCATCTGGTTTTGTTTTTAATTTCTGGAATGTGCATTTTCATCCACCTTCTTGTATGAGACAGTACTGGTACAGTACGCTGGACTATGCTTAATTTTATGAAAATCATAGGCATGTGTTTGAGTGGGTATCACCTGTTTTCTCTTTGCTGCAAGTCACAAGAGAAGAAAGGGGGTGGATTCAGGGGTGGGGGTGGTGGTAGTGGATAGAAAATAGCATACTATACACATGTACAAAAGCCAGTGCATTATCCATTCATTTTTGAACAGGCGCACGGCTGCACTGGAGGTGTTTCATCAGCACACACTGATGTATTGTGCAAATGGGTGAATCGTGTGCGAAACCTGCTAACTGCTCTGGACCACAACATCCACAGTGACGGGGGCATATGGACCAACAGGAAAGGGGAGCCAGTGTAAGTAGCGTTGCATGATTCAGTTGTCTGCACAAAGACATGGATGGCACTCTTCCACCTCAGGGCAGATTTCTGCCCAATAATTTTGGGGAAATCAACCCCCCCCCCCCCCCAAAAAAAAAAATAAAAAAAAAATTGGGCAGTTGTGTGCTTAGGTTATTGACATGTGAGGTGAGGTTGGATAATATTGACAGTTCAGGACCCTCCCCCATATTTCTGGAGCATGTTAACATGTTGTCGTCGCCCCCCTCCCCCCCTTTTTTTTTTCTTTTTTTTTTAAAGACATTTTCATCAGTTTCACCCCAGCAATGATGTATACGTGTGTCCATTGAAACTGGCATAGCTGTTGTTTTGTCACAAAGTTCACGTTTCAGTGACACTGATAGATATCGAGCTTTATATTAGCATATACAGCTAGAGTATCTAACTGAATTTCATCATGATAGCACTAGCAGTTGACAAGAAATGATTCCTACGGTTTTTCAGATACCACAGATGCTTCAGCAAGAAAACAGGGAGATGGTCTTCCCAGAGAAGGCGAGGAAGATGTACCCACACATTCGGGACCGTGAACTTTCAGCTGTGAAAATGAGGCTAGCTGACAGACAGGGCATGTGGCAAAGCCTCAGACCTTTGGAGGATTTCAACTACGCTGGCGCCTGTAGAATATCCACCATCAAAACAACTTGTTCAGTCCTGAAATATCACGCTTTGAGAAATGAATTTGTGCATTCTGCTTTTGCTCATTTTCAAAGCCTTACAGTTGTGCATAGTTGTGCTGTACATCAGTACTGTCATCATACAGCTGTGCTACTTCCTAAAATCTACTTCTGTGCTTGTGCATGACTTATACATATTGTAATTACTTTGCTGTCATTCTAACAACTACACTGTATGTATTGTACTCTGACATTGAAATTGTAACTGTTGCATCCGGACAAAAAGAGGAAATCGAGTGAATAATAATGGCCATCCTGAACAACTAACAATTGAATTGGTGGTGTGTGTGAGTTGCATGAGAAAGACCGATGGCGTGTAGGTGAGCCAAACAACACCGACAGCGAAGAAGGGAGAAGTTTACAATATTATGGAAAACTGCTTTTTTATGTGGTCATTTTTGTCAATTTCAATACTTCTTTCTCATGCCCTTCCTGTGGGTTCACCTCACTTTGACAGTTGAGTTCTTTTTGTTTGTTGTTTTTGTCTAGTTACAGAAGGCCTATTTTGATGGTGTGTTGAAAGCAATCAGTGTAGATCAGATCACAACAATTCTTAGCACTCAATGCTTGTAAAGCATCCAGAGCTGCTGTAGAAGGGAGGCTTTTTGTAAAAACCCTCTGTTACTGTATTAATTTTATTATTATTACTATGTAATACTACCTTTTGACTCAGTTCAATACATCTCTCGCTGTATCACAAACACGAATGCACAAGAATAGCTTCAGCATCTTCAGCCAAGGTGTATTGTGAACATGTACCAAACATGCATTGCTTCTGTCAATTTTCGGCAGTTCCAGTGCAAAATTGTTTGTTTTTGCTTCTAAAAAAAATACATAATCAAATAACCAAAGTCATACACATCTTTTTTTCTTCGCAAGTCTGAGGAACTCAAAGACAAAAAGGGGTATTTTCTCACTTTTAGTGTTACATAAATAAAAAACGTACACATGAAAGAAAAGTGTTCGCTCTTTTTGTCCATTATTCTTCTGGTCCACTTTTACAAGGACACAAGGCTTTTGATATAAAGTTCATCTACATACATTGCTCATGATTGATGCAGAAAGTTTACAGTCAGCACTCTCCTTTTAGCTTCTTGAAGACAGAGAAAGAGAGAAAAACAAACCACAACAATACCACCCATGTGGTCAGCATTTACTACATTTCTATGAACATGAGTGATTATTAGTGCTACCAACATGGTGCTCCATTACTAAGGTGTGTATATCACTATATGCAGCATGCAAGCTGCATGGAAATGGCAGAAACAAGCAACATCAGTGAAGTTAGTGTTCAAACCAACAGTCTAGTTCAGCCTCGATGGGATAAACCCTGTGTAGTGGTTGATAGGGTGAGGATAGTGATCCCGAATCACCAACACACGTGGGGATGACCCGCCTGTCTCCTGCACCTAGACCATGCCTCCACATGAGGAACTGCCTGTACACAGCATGGTGGTTAGCTTTGCGCTCGTCATCTTTGCCATTGCAGACAAGCATGTCTCGCCTCATTATCTGTGACAGCTGCAGAACCATCCTGTCCAAAATCAGGTACTGGATTTCCTAAAATAAGAAGAGTATTTCTGAGTAAGGTCTGTTATTTTCAACTGTGAAAAGAGATAGGAAACAGAATAACACGGACCAACAAGTAAATTTTATGTTTTGGTCGTAAATTTCAGGCATAATTATGCATTTGCATGAGGGGACAGGTGTAAGATTTTCACTGGTGCAAAGTTCTACGTGTTTCATAGTTTAATAATACCAGTTTACTTTTAATGAGGAAGTAGGTAGAGGAAGTACCTACTGGGAGCAAAAATTGGCATTGACCATAACCACAGCAGAGACGTTCCAAGTTCAGCATCGGATGGCATGTTTCTGCAGGAGACAAAAGTGCACCAGGAGGACTGGCCAGAATGAGGCATAGGGCTGTGGCCACCTGGCTGCCCCTCCTACAGCTCCAGAAGGCTGAATACTGGTATGAGGCCTGGCTGTGCCTCAATCATGTCTACCGTCATCCCCTTCAGTCTTCTTGTCTCCATCTTGTCCATTGTCTTCTGAAAATAGTGAAATATATACAATCCACAAGCATTTTAGTTATGTGTTGTCACTGGGTGAGGGCTCTCTCTCTCTCCTATTAGAGTAATCAAAAATTCTAACCTGTTGTCCTGTTATTATTTCAACCTTTTAATCTCAGCTACAAGATACCAACCTTTTCATCTTAAAACTGGGACTTCAGGATGGCTTACCTTCAACACAGTGATTAAACACTACACTGTGCACACACATGGGCATGTGTTTGGCAGAGAGAAAAGAGTAATGGTATCCTACTTTTTGCTATTCAGGGATATTGAAAATAAGACGAGTGTGTAATGTCTTACCTTCAACTGTTCTCGTCTTTCCTCCAGCATTGCTGCCACAGTACGTGCTCCTAATGCTGCAGCACCTCTGCCCCATGCAAGCATGCTGATGATACATGCACTCCCTTCTCCTACAAGTACAACAGCAAAAAAAAAAAAAAAAGCAAACTGTAAAACAACCAGCTTGTATAATCTGAAGCACATTTTATGGTGAATCAGACACCGACTACAAGGACTTAGTTACTAGTAGGCAAAATTTTAATTTCGTTCTCTCCCTCTCCGGGCTCTGATGGTGTGAGTGTGACTGGAAATAAAATCAACCTCGTATTCCTCCCTACATCCCTCTCCTCACACCGACACACACACACACACACACACACACACACACACACACACAAAATTGAATTTATCAACTGGTGCGCTTATTTTGAGCCACGGAAAGGAAGGATGATTCATAAAGTAAACTAGTTTGAAGATCATGGGAAGCGTTATCGATCAACACTGATCTTTCATTCTTTGCCTTTGGTATCCTGTCAACGAGTCAACGATGCGCTAGCTGACCCATTGCAGCCTACAAAACTTACAACAATGGTCACAGAAATCCAAACTGGAATGTCAAAGATTGGAAATCAATGCGTGAATGTTATCAAAATTATGAAAATGTGGAATAAAGCTTACCGTGATCGCACGTAGGCGGCCAGCCCACCAACAAAATCCTTCAGGCAGCGCGCGCTAAAGGATGTGACGTCACTGTGGTCTCGGTGTCCCCGGCCTAAAGCTTCACTGGCGTCTGCTTCGAACGCGATGACAAAACAAGCTTCCAGAGCGACACATGTGCCGACCCGAGACACCACAACGGTCTCAGACGCTATTTTGTGACCCAAGTGACTGATTCTGATGCACAAATTACTCGCATTCGATGATTTTTTTTTCCACACGCTATAGTATGCTTGTCATAGCCACGTTCTGCGTATAGAGCCTTTAATATGGTTGTTGTTTTGGCGTGTTGTAAGTGTACAAGTATGTCTCCCCCTTTTCGGTTTATCATTGTGGAGCAGGCAACAAACGTAATCTTATCTCATTTTCCTGTGTGTGACGACGGTATAATGCGTGAATGACGTCGTCTTTACTCTGTATAACGCAAGAATCTGAAGCGAGATCTTCAGTTGCAGAGCAGTTCAGAAGCAGAGGAGAGCAACATGTCCTACGGAAGATGTGTTGAGTTTCTAGTCTTCCTTGCGTGTGTCAGAGGTAAGTTAACTTTACAGTTGTCGCTAATGACACAGCCGCCATCTTTAACTACATACAGAGTGAACTGTTGTATCAAGCAGTGACCACTCATCTGTGTACCATATGAAGAATACTTATCGAATGGCTTTTGGGGGGGGGATGGGGTGATAATTGTTTGTTTGTTTGTTTGTTTGTCTGTTTGTCTGTTTGTTTTGGCGATGATCAGGGTTTATTTTTTACTTTTCGTTCTTTTTTGTTGTTCTATGGTTGGATGTTGTTTTTGCAGTTGCTGTTGTTGCTGTTGTGTTGTTTTCTTGAAACAAGGAAGACTCGTACATGGCAGCAAATTTCCTCTTCTGTCCTATTCAAAAGCCACATCCACCCTGACGATAAGACAGGAACCCAGAGCGGTGTACAACAACCAGACTGGTCAGTTTCACGTGCAGCTCACGTGCATAAGCCACCATGGAGCACCTCGGGTTATCTGGACGGTAAAGAGGAGATAATAATAATAATAATAATAATAATAATAAATGGTATTTCTAGGGCGCATTTCTTTAAATAAAACTCAATGCGCCTATCACTCACTCACACTCACGCACATCATACAACGATGAGCAGACATACACTGGTGAAACTGACTAGTTAAAATAACTGGTGTTAGTAGTTTGTGGCCTCATGCCGCTCAAGCAACAAGGACCAGCATGCGGCTGAGGAAATTACTGACAGGCTTTGCGGAAGAGGAACGTTTTCAGACTGCTCTTGAAAACAGACAGCGTGGGCGCATTTCTCAGATCTGAAGGCAGAGAGTTCCAAACGGCAGGAGCGGCAAAACTGAAAGAGCGCTCACCGAAAGATTTCAGGTTGCGCATGGGGATTTTGAGACAGACTTAACATTCTTATGAAATTAAAATAGTTGGAAACCGTTTCGTCCTTACGTTCTTGGGTGCATTTTGGGTCAAACTGTCTCTCCAATGTTTTTCTTTTTAGTGTGTGTGTATGCGTGTGATGCTTTTTTAATCCGGCTGTTGAAAACTGTATTAAGAAATCCATAATTCCCATGGACAAACGCATTCACGCCACCCATCAACATTGCTGGTACACATGTGTTACAGAATCCACGAGGACAGCGACTAAACACTTCCAGCAGTGATGGCGGCGAGTTCCGACTGCTGCTTCCCAACCCAGTAACTAGTGGACTCTACGACTGCTGTGCATTTGCCCCTAATACAAAGCCAAGGTGTGCCAGTGTGTCAGTTAATAACGTTGACGCCCGCTTCATGCTGATGGAGGCTGAACATTCAGACAGGATGAACAGGATGGACGCAAAATTCAACAAGACGAACGGTGAACAGTCCGTTCTATTCCACAACCTTAACGGTAGCTATGGTTATTTTGCGAGAAGGGTGGGGTGGATGTTTTGGACTTTGACGTCCTTTTCCACCCCGTATGGATGATATCAGAGACGGCGCAACCGGGATTCGAACACACACATTGAAAAATCCAACGCTCCACCATTTTACGAGAAGATAATAAGTCAAGAGCCAAGGGCTTATACAGTACATGACCAAACTTAGGCGTCCATATCTGCCAATGACTTTCAACATGCTCATAATTATTTCAATTCCTAATTCTTGCCTTCCAATTTTATCGTTGCCAAATACTTTCATGTTTTTAAAGATGAAAACAAAGGCCTCAAATAACAGATGGAGACATTTCAGAGTAAGTGACTGGTTCCTTCTATATCACCAAAGGAGAACATAAAGCTTAACCTAATCGTGCATAGTGTTTTTTGTGTGTTAGTTACCCGACATTCAAAGTATGCAACTTTTCTCATTGTCATACATTCCTTTCTTTTCAGATGAAAGCAAGGCCCTAAAACAACAGATGACGACACTTCAAAGTGAGTAAATTGGTTCCTTAGGAATCCAGACGAGAGAGAGAGAGAGTCAAAAGATCCTAGAGCGTATATCGCTATACTGACACATGCCTGCCGCTGCAGAAATGACCTGTGCTTTGAGTACAAATTTTCGAATCAACTGACAATAACGGTTGCGGTGAATTTTTCTCTTTTTGTTTTTCTTTTTTTTTTTTTTTGGTATATTTTTTATGGCACCCCAGACACATTATCTACATATAGTATAGTAGGATACCCCAAATTTGAAGCCATTCGGTTGAGTATTTTCAGAGAAACAGGCCTGGACACAATTCACACACACACACACACACACACACACACACACACACACACACACACACACACACACACACACGCGCGCGCGCGCGCACACACACGCACACGCACACGCACACGCACAACCCCAGTCAGGTGGCTAAGAGGTCGAGATCGTACGTTTCATTGGCTTGGTTACCGAGTTCACCCCCCCCCCTCACACACACACACACACACACACACACACACACACACACACACACACACACACACACACACACACACACACACACACACGGCACTCACTGAGGAGGCGCACCATACATGTCAGCATCGATGACGCACGTTACGTCATAGTCAGAGTTACACAAAATCGTCTCTGCGGGAGATCGGCAGTGACGTACGTTTGTACTACAGATGCTTGCCTATGAACGTGGAAAATTTAGCCCGTCCTATGATGTTTCCATTACTATGGAAACAACATAAAAAGGCCAGCACAAATATTTGGCCCCCACCGGGATTCGAACTCACTCATTGAAAATCCAACGCTCCACCATTTTACGAGAAGATAATAAGTCAAGAGCCAAGGGCTTATACAGTACATGACCAAACTTAGGCGTCCATATCTGCCAATGACTTTCTACATGCTCATATTTCAATTCCTAATTTCTTGCCTTCCAATTTTATCGTTGCCAAATACTTTCATGTTTTTACAGATGAAAACCAAGGCCTCCAACAACAGATGGAGACATTTCAGAGTAAGTGACTGGTTCCTTCTATATCACCAAAGGAGAACATAAAGCTTAACCTAATCGTGCATAGTGTTTTTTGTGTGTTAGTTACCCGACATTCAAAGTATGCAACTTGTCTCATTGTCATACATTCCTTTCTTTTCAGATGAAAGCAAGGCCCTAAAACAACAGATGAAGACACTTCAAAGTGAGTAAATTGGTTCCTTAGGAATCCAGACGAGAGAGAGAGAGTCAAAAGATCCTAGAGCGTATATCGCTATACTGACACATGCCTGCCGCTGGAGAAATGACCTGTGCTTTGAGTACAAATTTTCGAACCAACTGACGATAACGGTTGCGGTGAATTTTTTTTTTTCTTTTTTTTTTTATATTTTTATGGCACCCCAGACACATTATCTACATATAGTAGGAGCAATTTTGAGATCTAAAATCAGTTCCCCAGCACTTTCATGAGGTACGGCTTACGTCAAAAGTATAACAGCGACAAACTCCAAAATTCACTCTGTTGAGAGTCCGTATTCATGCTATCTATGTCCAAAAAAATGGAGTGGTTTAGGTAAACATTACGCCTTTAAACGCCAGAAAGCCACTTTTTCTGAAAAGGACGATAACTCGCAAATCATATCTGCAGTCATACCTGGATCGGGCCTTCTATCCAACAATCTTGATTCATTTAGAAACCCCGTATTTGAAATCGATCGGTTGAGTAGTTTCGGAGATACAGGCATCTGAACTGGGTTCACATGCAATGTCAACAACAGGTTCGGTTTACATGAAAACTATAAGAGCGACCATTTTCTAGTAGTGACTCTGTTCAGAGTCCGTTTTTAAGCTATCTACTGCCGAAAAAAATGAGTGATGTAAATAAATATTACGCCTGTAAACGCCAAACAACCAGCTTGTCTCAAAAGGGCGGTAACTCCCAAATCACTGAAGCAATCATCACACGCTCGGTTGCTCTAAACTAACATTTTAAAATATTCGGATACCCCAAATTTGAAGCCATTCGGTTGAGTATTTTCAGAGAAACAGGCCTGGATACAATTCACACACACACACACACACACACACACACACACACACACACACACACACACACAGTCAGGTGGCTAAGAGGTCGAGGTCGTACCTTTCATTGGCTTGGTTCCCGATTTCACACACACACACACACACACACACACACACACACACACACACACACACACACGCACCCGCACCCGCACCCCCCCCCCCCCCCACACACACACACACACACACGCACACACGGCACTCACTGAGTAGGAGAAGTGCGTTCGGCGCACCATACATGTCAGCATCGATGACGCACGTTACGTCATAGTCAGAGTTACACAAAATCGTCTCTGCGGGAGATCGGCAATGACGTGCGTTTGTACCACAGATGCTTGCCTATGAACGTAGAAAATTTAGCCCGTCCTATGATGTTTCAATTACTATGGAAACAACATAAAAAGGCCAGCACAAATATTTGGCCCCCACCGGGATTCGAACTCACTCATTGAAAATCCAACGCTCCACCATTTTACGAGAAGATATAATAAGTCAAGAGGCAAGGGCTTATACAGTACATGACCAAACTTAGGCGTCCATATCTGCCAATGACTTTCTACATGCTCATATTTCAATTCCTAATTTCTTGCCTTCCAATTTTATCGTTGCCAAATACTTTCATGATTTTACAGATGAAAACCAAGGCCTCCAACAACTGATGGAGACATTTCAGAATAAGTGACTGGTTCCTTCTATATCACCAAAGGAGAACATAAAGCTTAACCTAATCGTGCGTAGTGTTTTTTGTGTGTTAGTTACCCGACATTCAAAGTATGCAACTTGTCTCATTGTCATACATTCCTTTCTTTTCAGATGAAAGCAAGGCCCTAAAACAACAGATGACGACACTTCAAAGTGAGTAAATTGGTTCCTTAGGAATCCAGACGAGAGAGAGAGAGTCAAAAGATCCTAGAGCGTATATCGCTATACTGACACAGCTACCTGCCGCTGCAGAAATGATCTTTGCTTTGAGTACAAATTTTCGAGTCAACTGACAATAACGGCTGCAGTGAATTTTTCTTATTTTTTTGTATATTTTTATGGCACCCCAGTCACATTATCTTTATACAGTAGGAGCAATTTTGAGATCTAAAATCAGTTCCCCAGCACTTTCATGAGGTACGGCTTACGTCAAAAGTATAACAGCGACAAACTCCAAAATTCACTCTGTTGAGAGTCCGTATTCATGCTATCTATGTCCAAAAAGTAAATATTACCTCTTTAAACGCCAGAAAGCCACTTTTTCTGAAAAGGGCGATAACTCGCAAATCATATCTGCAATCATACCTGGATCGGGTCTTCTATTCAACGATCTTGATTCATTTAGAAACCCCGTATTTGAAATCGATCGGTTGAGTAGTTTCGGGGATACAGGCGTCTGAACTGGGTTCATATGCAATGTCAACTCAGGTTCGGTTTACATGAAAACTATAAGAGCGACCATTTTCTAGTAGTGACTCTGTTCAGAGTCCGTTTTCAAGCTATCTACTGCCAAAAATTGAGTGATTTAAATAAATATTACGCCTGTAAACGCCAGACAACCAACTTGTCTCGAGAGGGCGATAACTCCCAAATCACTTAAGCAATCATCACACGCTCGGTTGCTCTAATCTAAAATTTTGATATATTCGGATACCCCAAATTTGAAGCCATTCGGTTGAGTATTTTCGGAGAAACAGGCCTGGATACAATTCACACACACACACACACAGCCGCACACACAGACGCACACACACACACTTCCCTGCCCTAAACACGCACACACGCACGCACGCACGCACGCACACACACACACACACACACACACACACACACAACCCCAGTAACGTGGCTAAGAGGTCGAGGTCGTACCTTTAGCCACAGTTCCAAACTATGTGTTCCTGCAAACAAAAGCGACATAAAAGGGACAGAAACCACTTAACTTTCACAAAGGACGGCACAGGTCAACGTTTCGGCTTTCGCCTTCCTCAGGACACAAACAAATGGGACATAACTTCAACGAACAAACAAAAGGTAACTCTGCGAACGTACTGACATACACGGCGCGGGGGGGGGGGGGGGGGGGGCAGGGCGAGAAAAGGACCAGAAAACAATGTAAAAATATCACAACACCCATCCTTTGGTGACAGAAGACCATGGACTGTGTGTGGGGAAAAAAGTGGGGCAGAAAAGAATAGCAGACATCACAACACCCATACTTTGGTGACACAAGACCATGGACTGTGTGTGAAAAAAGTTCAGAGGTTTCTGTTACGGCTTTTCGTTCAAACATCCGGGGCCTGGCTTCCCAGGCGCTGAATGATATGCGACTCCATATCACGTCTGTCTGTGGCGTCGCCGTGCATAAGCCACTGGCCAGTTACTGTCATATTTAAGATGGAGTGGCCTGCAGAGTTTAAATGCACGGCAACGGGTTTCATTCTGTTGTGTCTGGTGTCGGCGATATGTTACGGGGTGTGTGTTGGGGCACGAGATATGAACGACCACCACACTATACCACCGGGGTTCTCTCTGACCAGGCAGGCAGTGAAAGGCGAGGCAGCGTGTTTAAACGTTTGTTTGGTACTGGGCTCTTTATTACGCTGCACAATTATGTCTCCGTACTGGGACACGTACGTATGTTTGTAGTACAGGTATACAGGTAACTAGTACACCCTGAAACAGCAATAAAACTAACATTAGAACTCTCAAAGAGAAATAGTAACTACTAAAGACACCATATTTCCTCACACCGAGTAGCCAAAATCAGCACTGTTGTCCCACCACTGATTACAACTCTCAACTGAACAAATACCATGTACAATTGTGGGAAACAATGAAACAATACAAAAAATAATCGTTACAAAAGAGAGTAGAAAATATCCTGATAATTGCAACACAAGAGAATATAAAATATCCTGTACCTTATCAGTGTGATGAAGGTGAAATCTCAGTCTCAGGCCAATCTGGACAGCATGTGCTGGCAGGTTGACAGTCAGTGAAAAAGTGACTGAATACACAGCTCATGATACTGACAACAATAGGTGAACAGGGCTCATGCATGGAATACATGTGCTTACTCACTAAAAAAACAGTTGTGGTTACTCTTGCCTGGACACAAGGGCAGACAATACTACAGATACAAAAAGTGGAAATACTAGACAAGAAACTATGAATTATCTCTAAATGCTAACAATTACTTTATTTGACAATATCATGATAATTATCAAATTAAGGATGTACATATCTCACATGAATGCACTTTCTTTTATCTGAAGTTTTACATGCAACAACTTCACAAAAATATTATGCAGTATGTAAATTATTACACCCTGTTAAAAAAAAAAACAACCCTGCCTCTGGTTATGTGCAGCTTGGTTTCAAATTACATTATTCCGTACAGAATATTCCTACATAAAATCCAGACCAAACCTATATAACGACACGGTCTCGTGCTCTCTCTCTCTCTCTCTCTCTCACACACACACACACACACTGCTACAGATATGTTCAGCAAAGCGGGTTGCCAGGCTACGTCCAGTTACCCCAACATAAAGTTTGTGACATGCGGTACAGATGAGGTTGGTACTGTCGCATGTAAAATGGCGTTTGATAGTCATGTTTCGCTGGCACTCGTGTTTGCTGTCATAATCATGGCCGGGAAACAGAGATCTCTGCTTCATTTTTTTCGAGAAATTCGGCAAGTAAGCCATCTGACACGGCTGAAGATGCAGAGAGTGGCAGTCAGTCATTGACTGAGTCTTCAGCACATGTGTGCGGTAGCGTTGGTGGTGATTCGGCAGATCAGAGATGCAAAGATGGACCACAGTCTAAAAAACCCAAGCGAGAATTTCGTGAGCAGTGAAGACAGGATTATCTTTGGCTTAAAACAGACAGTGAGGACACTATGTTTTGCCAGGTGTGCTGTGAAGCCAAACAAGTCAGTGGGTTTACAAAGGGTACCGGCTGGCAAAATTTCTAGCGCCATCGCTGCAATCGTGATGCTTTTTTATAGTTCAATAATTTTGTTCAATACACCCCCTCCAGCCCCTTCCCCCAACACCTTTTCCCCTGAAAAGTAAGAACATTTTGTCTAATAAATTATTATAATGTTGTTGTTTTTTTGTTGTTGTTTTGTTTTTGTTTTTTGTAGTGACAGCAGTCCCGTCCAAAGTTCCAAACAAAACATTATGATGGTCCTGTATTAAATCTAGTAAGACGCGCAATTCTGCGTAAGAAAAATTGACATCGCGTTTTTTACGCTGTTTCTTGTGACTGAGATTCAAGCTTGCCGCCATTTTGTTGGGGGGAAAATCCGCACGTCTGAAATAGGAAAGGGCGAGTTTCCGTACGTATAGCTAAGAAACAGCCAACGTGCACGTCGTGACCCGCGAAAATGTGTTCGTAAGTAGTGTTCTTTGCTACGTTCAGTTTTGCCCTACGAACGTTGATACGAACACTGCTACGAACACTTTTTACTCACGCGTCGTGACCCCGACGTATCATTGGCTTGGTTCCCGAGTTAACACACTACTCCATTACTATGGAAACAACATAAAAAGGCCAGCACAAATATTTGGCCCCCACCGGGATTCGAACTCACTCACTGAAAATCCAACGCTCCACCATTTTACGAGAAGATAATAAGTCAAGAGCCAAGGGCTTATACAGTACATGACCAAACTTAGGCGTCCATATCTGCCAATGACTTTCTACATGCTCATAATTATTTCAATTCCTAATTCTTGCCTTCCCATTTTATCGTTGCCAAATACTTTCATGTTTTTACAGATGAAATCAAAGGCCTCAAACAAGTTGAACAACAGAGGGAGACATTTCAGAGTAAGTGACTGGTTCCTTCTATATCACCAAAAGAGAACATAAAGCTTAACCTAATCGTGCATAGTGTTTTTTGTCAGTTACCCGACATTCAAAGTATGCAACTTTTCGTTTGAACTGTTTGTCCAGACAACACTCCGGCAAGCTGTGTTGACGTGAGGGAATACGACACGAGTAACAGTGTCCACACACTGACCGTTAACAACACGAACATCAGCGTTTTCTGTGACCAGCAGACAGCAGGGGGCGGCTGGACGGTACGTACGTGTGTGTGTGTGCGTGCGCGCGCGCGCGTGTGTGTGTGTGTGTGTGTGTGTGTGTGTGTGTGTGTGTGTGCGCGCCTTCTACAATTCCCTTCCTCTCAGTGTGGCAAATGATCCATACAAATGATGCTGCTTGATTGCACTAGCCTGAAGGCCTGAATGGGTATACAGTCGAACACGCTTAAGTAGAATTCGCAGGGAAAATGGATTTTTGTTCGACTTATCCGAAGTTTGATTTATCCGTAAACAACGGATAAGATCGAATTTCAAAGAGGGCGTCGAGTTAAGCGAGTTGCATCCATCAACCCCCAGATTCGCTTTAGAAACTGACAATTTATTTTCCCTGGTCAGTACAAGCTTGCTGCTAGAAGTAATTACACTCAACACGCTTATTTAAAATTGACATGGCAGCGAATCTCTGTAGATATTTTGGTATTTTGTTTTGGGGTGGTCGGTGGTCTAGTTGTTAAAGCTTCGTCACCAGTGCGAGACTGCAGGAGGCCAGTTTCGAGTCCCACTTGGGACAAGGAATCTTTCTTCTCTTTCGTATGTGGCGCCGTTCACTCGTGCCGATCGTCGGGGGTTCTCTCCGGGTATTGCTGCTTCCTCCCCTTTCGGCCGGAAATATTTACGCCACATAATTCGAAAATAAATGTCATTCTAAAATTCCGAAACTTAAATTGCTGACCCTCCGCACCGCGTGATTGTAATGTTTTCATGTCTAATGAGTCCGTGAGAAAATGTTTGTGATTCACGTGAGCGTGCGTGTTGGGTTCAGTTTGAAGAAATTGGGCAAATCGCCCACACAATACACATTATCGTTATCAGTGTGTGTGTGTGTTAGAGCTGCCGCGGTTAACCGGTTTACCGGTTAAAACCGGTTCCCATTTGAACCGGTTCGCCGAACCGGTTCGAGTTGCCGCGAACCGGTGTTTTGGTCATAGACTATAGTACGTGTACTATAGAGAAACAACTTAAAAAGATGACTTAAAGTAACTTTAGTACGTGTACTAAAGTTACTTTAAGTCATCTTTTTAAGTTGTTTCTCTATAGAGAAACAACTTTATGAGACGGGGAAGATTTTGCTACGCGCAGCAGCAAGTTTCAGTGATACAAAACAAGACTATGTGACGTTTCTCCACACAATACTTACTTTCACGCACACAGTGACGTAACGAAATATGCGTCATAGACACTGCGTTCTTTTTGGCGGGAGTTGACGTGTGTGTGTGTGTGTGTGTGTGTGTGTGTGTGTGTGTGTGCGTTCGGTTACGGTGGGTTGCGGGGTAGTGTGTAGTACTTTTTGCCGGGGTTGTGGGGTAGTGATTTTTTGTGGGGTAGGATTTCCCATGACCCCATAACGCAAACCCCGCAGACTGCGTACTAATACTATTTGGATGTCCGTGGTGCATTTATCTCAAATACTCCAGAAGAACGTTTTGGAACTAGGGCCAACACACACACACAGTACACACAGATCAGCCCCTTCCAGCCTTTCCCTGAAAAAGAGATAATGAGATGACGTAATTTTCCCGTGCTGTTACGACCTCCTCGCGCATGCGCTTAAAATCGCGTGCGAACGTCAAGAAAGATGGCCGCTGCGTATGAGAGTCCCAGTCTCACGCCGGTATCTTCCTAAGAGGTATGTCTGTTTCTTTGATTTTTGAAGATTAATATTCATTATTGCATTTAAGAATGAAGGTGATGATAAGAGAAGGGCATCCGAAAGATAGGTCCCTTTCACAACAAGGAAAAAGAATGCAACCTGTCAATGATGATAGCACGAGGTTTTCTTAGATCTAATTTTAGTGGCACGGATTGCGGTACTGTAAAGGAATGGGTGCAGGATGGAACTCAGCTGCTGATTAAAACGAAGATAAACGTTTAAACATATTGATTGCACTCCTGCATTTTAAAACTATATTCCACGGAAGTTTAAGAGACTCCACCCGTGTCACGTTAATGGCATTTTTTCAAGTGATTCAGCGAAGGCTAAAATTTCATGGTTGACAAATTATCGTTTTTGGTTCCCAGCCTTGACACTCAAATGAAGTTGTTTGTAATTCTTATCGATATTCCAGTGATTTTAGATCCCTGAAAATTGTTCTTCAAAACTTTGTTGTGCAGACAGCTCTTTCCCAGAACTGCCATGGAGAACCTTCACCTTGAAAACGAGAATGAAATGGACAGCTCAAATTCCAAAGCTGGTAATTCCTAGAAGCAGGGTTTTTTTTTGTGTGTGTGTGTTGCATTAAACAAGCGTTCAACGCAGCAATTTTGGTTGGGGGAATCAATTCTTGCATTCTCTTTAGATTTTCTGCTCTTTGTTCTGCGTCTCCATAGTCATTTACCTGTAATTTTACTTTAATATGGTTAACTTCATTTTAATTTTTTTTTCATTATTGTGTACTGGATATGGATGATGTCCATGCATCCTACTTTGCAATGCATATTTCATCATTTCAATGAGCTAATTTGAATTTTTCAATATGACTTTTCCATAATTGTGTGCAGGTTCTTTGTTCATGGACAGTGAAGAGGAATCTGATGCACACTCCAGTGGCAAAGAGTATGTTCCCGACACTAGTGAGTCTGACTCAGGCAGTGACAACAGCGAAGAGGAACGAGTCTATCCTGCACTTAAACACACTATCAGTGAGTGAGCATTTATTTTTATGATAATTATTTAATGACAACGTTTATGTTACAGTGAATTTGTGTAATCAGGGATTTAATGAAATCGCCGATTATACACAAATCAGTTCACTGTAACATTTATAAGGATTCAACTGTTCTTGGTTCAAAGAATGCAAAATTAGTCTCTATTTTTTTCTACATCAACAAAGCTGTTCAGATTTGTTTAAAGTCTGAATGTTATCTTCAACACCTCATTTGAGTCATTAACTTTGTGTCAAAAGGGCGCTGCCAACTAAAATTTCAATTTAGGGTACTCTGCGATACCCCAGTGTCTATCTAATGATCTGTGCTTAGCTTGTGCAGAACTCCTGTGTGTATCTTTTGTGCTTGACCTGTGGGGTAGCCAAAACCGTATTTTGTATACTTGAATTGTGGGTACTTCGACCAGTATATATTTTCTATGCTTGGCTTGTGGTGTACTCCTGTGTATATTATCTCTTGGCTTGTGGGGTACACCAGTGTGTATCACCTGTGCTTGGCTTGTGGTGTACTCCTGTGTATATTATCTCTTGGCTTGTGGGGTACACCAGTGTGTATCACCTGTGCTTGGCTTGTGGTGTACTCCTGTGTATATTATTATCTCTTGGCTTGTGGGGTACACCAGTGTGTATCACCTGTGCCTGGCTTGTGGTGTACTCCTGTGTATATTATTATCTCTTGGCTTGTGGGGTACACCAGTGTGTATCACCTGTGCCTGGCTTGTGGTGTACTCCTGTGTATATTATTATCTCTTGGCTTGTGGGGTACACCAGTGTGTATCACCTGTGCCTGGCTTGTGGTGTACTCCTGTGTATATTATTATCTCTTGCCTTGTGGGGTACACCAGTGTGTATCACCTGTGCTTGGCTTGTGGGGTATTCGTGTACGTATCATCTGTACTGGTCTGTGGGGTACTCCCAGAGGTACTCCCAGTGCTTGTGAAGATGACCTTCACCCAAGGTCAAGGTCACATGATAAGTGCTGTACTGATATGGGCACGTGAGTCATAATTATGGGCTTTGTCCTACTTGTTTCATTGTACAGTGCTCCGAGCCCTCTCACGGGAAGGACACTATAAACAAAAGATTTTAGCTTTTGTTTATATTATATTATATGACGCTTTTCCCACTTTACAAATAGAAAGAAGAAACTTCAATGTTTTTTCTTTTGCTGTGTGTAGATTTTAGTTGGCTGTGCCCCGTGGACGTCATATTGGTGTGTCACTGAAAATTACACAGACCTAAAGATTTTAGGTTTCAACAATTTCAACAAGCGTGCTACCCTCACCAGGGCTGCCCTGGGGGAAGGTGGGTGGGTGGGTGTTTGGGGGTTCAACGTCCTTTTCCACCACATAGGGTGATATCAAAGACGGGGCAACGATGAAAAAGCCAGCACAAATATTGGCCCCAGCCGGGATCGAACTCACGACCCGAGCATTAGAAGTCCAACGCTCTACCATTCGACCACCCCGGCTCCCCCTTTCCTGGGGGACCTGGTGGGGGTTAGGCTTATTTTAGTTCCCAGGGTCACCCTGTTCCAACCCTGAAGGGTGAGTTTTCTGTTTCTAGGGCCCGTGATCTGTCTTTCTGGTCCATTCACCTGTATTTCTCTTTAAAATTCTCCCTCTTGTCTGCGCTGCCGACCTTTCTTGATATTAGATGCATGCTGTCAAATGGTCTTCTAGCGCTCTTCGGGTGGTAGTTAGGCAGTTATAGGCATTCTTCATTTATGTTTTGATGTACATTGTTTATAATTGTAATTTTGCTTTTTGGCTCCCTTGTGTAACAATGGGAGTCTATGTTGTAACCCTCCGTCGTCTGTCTCTGTGTGTGTGTGTGTGTGTGTCTGTCTGTGGGTGTGTCCGCAGTAAACCTTAACATTGGCATTTTCTCAGAATCTACAAAGAGCAGAGTCACCAAACTTGGCATACCGATAGGCAGCCATAAGACCTTTCAAAATATATAATTTTGAATGACCTTGACTCAAGGTCAAGGTCACTAAAGCTGTCTGTTTGAAAATTTTACATAGGCATTTTCTTGGAGTCTACAAATGCCAGAGGTTTTGAACTTTGCATGATGATAGACACTGATAAGAACTTTACAGATATACATGTATTCAATGGCCTTGTGTGAAGGTCAAGGTCAGACAAGTTATTTTCCGCATTTCCGTAGAAAACCTTAACATTGGCATTTTCTCAGAATCTACAAACAGCACAGGCACCAAACTTGGCATGCTGATAGACAGCCATAAGGCCTTTCAAAATATATCATTCTGAGTGACCTTGACTCAAGGTCAAGGTCACTAAAGCTGTTTGTTTTAAAATTTTGCATTGGCATTTTCTTGGAATCTACAAAAACCGGAGGTTTTAAACTTTGCATGATGATAGACATTGATAACAACTTTACAGAGGTACATGTATTCAGTGGCCTTGTGTCAAGGTCAAGGCTGTACAAGCTATTTTCCGCATTTCCGCAGTAAACCTTAACATGGGCATTTTCTCAGAATCTACAAAAAGCAGAGGCACCAAACTTGGCATGCTGATAGACAGCCGTAAGACCTTTCAAAATATAACATGTTGAATGACCTTGACTCAAGGTCAAGGCCACTAAAGCTGTCTGTTTTAAAATTTTGCATTGGCATTTTCTTGGAATCTACAAAAACCAGAGGTTTTAAACTTTATATGGTGATAGACATTGATAAGAACTTAACAGATATACATGTATTCAATAGCCTTGTGTCAAGGTCAAGGCCGTACAAGCTATTTTTGTGAAACCGTAACATTGGCATTTTCTCAGAAACAACAAACAGCAGAGGCGCCAAACTTGCCATGCTAATAGACATTGATAAGAACTATATACCCATACCACTTTAAATGACCTTGACTTTGAGTCAAGGTCATTAAAGCTGTCTGTTGTCAATTTCAATATTACCGTCTTTGGAGAAACTACAAATACTAGAGGCATCCAACTTGGTGTAATGATAGACGTCTTATTTGAATGACCTTGGCCCAAGGTCAAGGCCATATAGTCAGTTTGGGGGAAAAGTGTAATATTGCCAGGAACTAAGAACACCAGAGACACCTTACTTGGCTTGATGATAGATAGTGGTAAGATTTTTTACTCTTGAATGACCTTGACCCATGTCACAAGGGAGCCATGGAGGCTTTTGCCTCTCTAGTTTGTTTTTGAAATCCGGTGATCCATAAGCCACCGGCATTCACATATGCTTGACTGGTTAGCAAGATGCATTGAATTTTTTTTTTTTAATCAAGCAGCGCCGCCACGTCTTGAGAAAGCCTTTAGTCGCTGACAGGACGTTAAGCAAAGTAATCATTCACTCAGTCCTAAGCATGTAGAAAACAACATTTTCTTTGGTAGTTTTCAAGGTGGCATAGTTATGTGCTGGTCTTTCAGGCTTTATGTTTTTATTTGTTATTCACATTCAAACCTTGATCCAAAAGCTTTTCTGTTTCAGGTACGAGACCAGAGCTGGACCGCAGCTCTCTTACCACTTTGACACCTATGGTAAATGTGAGTCCGGAGAGCCTCCATGCCGCTGGTCTCTTCACATCAACACCAGTTTCCAGGCCAGCTGCTGCTACAGGTACTCGTTTGAAGAAAACAGCATACAATTCCCAGTTACCAGTGCCGTCAACTTCTACAGCAACATCAACCTGCACAGTGTCAGCAAGTCCTAGTTCTCCAAACGCACCTCACCCTTCATTCGCAGAACCTGGTCCCCAAACATCTGGGACATGTATTTTACCTGCTATGTCAACCAAGATAACTGTTCATGTTGCTGTAAAGAAAAATGGGAAAAGAGTGTACAATAAGTTACAGAAATGCAAATTCTGTGAAAAACTGAGCACTAACTTGACAAAACATTTGTGTTCAAAACACCAGAGAGAACCGGAAGTTTGTAATATCTTGTCCAAACCGAAGCAATCTAAGGAGAGAAAACTAATGTTGGAAAGGATAAGGAACATTGGCAACTTTCAACACAACTGTGCTGTCTTAAAAGCAAACGAAGGTATTCTGATACCTTGGCGTTCACCTTCAGAAGAGGTGCATCCACATGACTACATCCCGTGTGAGTTTTGTCTTGGTTTCTTTCTCAAAAAAGAACTTTGGAGACATGAAGAAAACTGCAAGTTCCGAAGCACTGCCAAAAAGGGAAGAAAGGTGATTAGCCGTTCTGAAGGTCTTCTTCCTTCCTCTACCAAGTGCAGCAGAGGGCTCGAAGAAAACGTGCTGCAAAGAATGGCTTCAGATGGCATCACTCTCGTAGCCAAGACAGATTCTCTCATTACCCAGTTTGGTGAGAAACTCTACCAAAAGCATGGCCATTTGCCTCACAGACAAGCGTACATCAAGCAGAAGCTAAGAGAACTAGCCAGACTGTTGGTGGCCATCAGAGACGAGGATTCTGGAGTGACAGAGCTCAAAGACGTGATTCACCCAAGCAAATTTTCTCCTGTTGTCAGCGCTGTGAAGAAACTCTGTGAATACGAACCTCTGACAAATTCATACAGAAATCCATCACTTGCCCTCAAATTAGGCCATGATCTCAAGAAATGTGCAGGAATTCTTCGAAGCCAAGCACTCATGGCTGGGGATTGCATTCTTCAGAAGGAAGCTGCTGATTTCAGGGATCTCTGTGAAAGCGACTGGCAAGACAACATCTCGTCATGCGCTCTGTCAACTTTGGAAACAAAGAAATACAACAAGCCACACGTGTTGCCGCTGACTGAGGACATGAAGAAGGTGACGGAGTACATTGTTGATCAAAGAGCTGCAGCCTTGCTTGAACTGAAAACAGCCCCATCCGGGTCTTCCTGGCATGCACTTGCCAAGATTGCCCTAGCGAATATCATCCTCTTCAATCGGCGTAGGAGTGGGGAGGCGTCCAGGATGTTGGTTTCCGACTACCAGTCCGCAAAAGGCAACAGAGAAGCGCCAGAGGACGACATCCTTAGTGCGCTGTCCCCACTCGAAAAGCAGGTTGTGAACAACTTCACGCGCGTAGAGGTGAGAGGCAAGCGGGGCCGTAGAGTGCCAGTCCTCTTGACAGTCACCATGTGCGAGGAAGTTGAGCAGCTTCTTGCACTCCATGACCAGGTGGGTGTAAATCCAGCCAACCAGTACTTGTTCGCCAGGCCTTTCTTTGTTTCCATTGATCACATTGAAGGTCACCGGTGCCTCAGAGAAGCTGTTCAGCACAGTGGTGCCAAAAACCCGCAAGACATCACAAGCACAAAACTGAGACAACACCTCGCCACTGTAACGCAGCTTCTGAACCTTAATGACCATGAACTTGAGCAGGTCTGTGGATTCCTGGGTCACAATATTTCTGTGCACCGGGAGTATTACCGGCTTCCCCAAGACACTTACCAGTTAGCCAAGGTGAGTCGTCTGCTACTTGCTGCTGAGCGTGGAAAGATCTCGAGGTTCCAGGGAAAGAGTTTGGATGAAATCCATATGGACGAGGCTTTGGAGTTTTCCGACTCTGAGGTGGAAGGAAATGAGTGTGAAGATGAGGAGCAGCATGAACCTATTGATTTGGTGACTGCCTCAGCTACAGAGTCTCCAGCTCCAGGCCGTGCAGTGCATGGTGCTCACCGTGAATCTGCTGCCAACAAGAAACCTCAGCGGGCAAGAGATTATCTGTCCAGTGATCAAATCAAGGCTGTCAGGAAGCATTTCGCACGCCACATTGAACACAGTCTTGTTCCCAAGAAGGCTGAATGCTTGAAGATTCTTGAGAAGGAAAGCTTGCTTCATGGAAAATCTTGGACCAAGATCAAGTGTTCAGTTTGAAATGAAATAGAGAAACGAAAGCGAGCTGTAAGGAAGCTTCAGAGGCGTTGAAATATGCAATGTGAGTGGCAAAGAACACATTTGTTTTCTGCTAATGCTGTGCCATACATATGTTGCTTGTGTAGACATTCTTATCTTTGAGTTTTTGAAGATACAGCAAAAGAACTGTCTTTTCTTTAATCTAAATGTTGCCTATGAATGCCATCAACTCCAGTGTTTATCTTGTTTGATTGGCTTGTAGGGTACTCCAGTGTATATCGTCTGTGCTTAGCTTTTCGGATACTCCACTCCGTATCTTATATACTTGTGGGGTGCGGTGCTTTTCCATCAGTGTTGTGTATATTATTTTCTAGCTTGTGGTCCAGCCTGCAAAACATTTAGGGGCCAACTGGGGCCCGGAGGGTCCCAAATGCCTTGCAGGCTGGGGGGGGGGGGGGGGGGGGGGGGGCTCCTATGTGTATCTTCCGTGCTTGGATCATTATGGGGTACAACCATGCATATGACTATTTTGTACACTTGTGTTCTTCGATTAGTGTGTCTTTTCTACGCTTGGCTTGTGGAGTACACGTGTGTGTATTATCTATGCTTGGCTTATGCGGTAATCCAGTGTGTGTCATCTGAGATTGGCTTCTGGGGTAATACAGTGTGTATCATCTGAGATTGGCTTGTGGGGTACTCCCAAATATCATGTTCGGAATGAATGTTTATTTCTCTTTCTGTTAACTTTGAATTATTTCCTTTTGGGGCACTAGAGACTCGTAGCTCTATCACCTTCCATGTACCCTTCACCACCACACTGACACTGTGTCTGAAGGGCACCACAGACTAAAATCTTGGGATAAAAATCTTGAAGTTTCTTTTCTCTCCCATATAGTCATATCAAAGGCATCTAAGAACACAACGTTTGGGAGGTGCTGAAGAGTACACAAAGGTAAAAACTCAATTTTCAACAATTTCCATTGCCCCTTTAATTACCCGATTTTTTTAAAGTGGCATGCTGCTTAGCAAAAATGAATACACTGTATCTCTATTTTTGTTCATTTTCATATTTTGTTTCTTAATTGTGCTGCAGATTAATACTTTCAAACGTAAAGTACTACCAGTTATCTCAAAATGGAAACTATGCCTATCTTATCTTTTCGTTATATTCATACCTTTTGTTTCTTGGTAACTGCTGACTGACTGAAGGTAAAGTCAGGCTCTAGTGTGAGCGTGAAGAATCATTTAATTTCTTGGTATCGTGTTTTCTTTTCTTTTCTTGTCTCAGTCATGAAACTGTCCATTTATGTATGGATACTTCTACAGCAACATTATCCTTTTTTATTCTTTTGCTGATGCTGATATTTTCTTTTCTTTGAAACAGAAGATCGCAATAAAGCAAGTGGTAACTGTATGATAGGCAGTTCCTTACTCATTCTTCTGTCAGTTGTTTGAAAAGATACACTGGGGAATCAACCTTACATACTACACATACAGTTCAGATATAAAATATAACAGAGGAGACGGATAGCTCAGTGGTTATAGCTTCGGATTACTCAGAAGGTCCTGGGTTCAAATCCCTTTAGAAATTAGATGCAAATTATGTACTGCCTTATCCTTGGTGCCCCCGTCTTTGAAATAATCTTTACCCACACACCCAGTTTAACATGTACAACTAATCAATCATTTTTACATTTCCCAGAAGCAGAAACTGCTAACAAAACAGCATACGAGCTAAACAATCAGAAGACACAAAAGAGCTTTGTTGTAAACAGTCACATGCACTTTGACATGCCAGCAGGTCAATAGTAAGCTAGACACATTGCTATGCTTGGCTTGTGGGGTAGTTCCTCATGAATATTCATTATGCATAATACTCCATAATGTAGGCGACACACTGGCGAAGTTTGTTTTGTTTTTTTCAGATTCTGATATTAAAAATTGTAATCAACACTCTTTCCAAAGACAGAAAACCCTAGTAGGACATAGATAAGACAAAAGATGTGACAGCAGTATTGGTTGTACAACATACCCCATAATGATGTTCTCCTTTTTTATCAACAAAATACCCCACAACAGCAGGTAACCGAGTATGTGTGTGTGTGTGTGTGTGTGTGTGTGTGTACGGATGTAATGATGGCTATCTCCTAAACCACCTCGTTGGAGGCCTTTTTACTTTGAAATAAAATGGGAATTCACCTTCTCCAGACCTACCTTTCACGAATTTTATCCTGCGGCATTTTCAAAGGAGTTATCGCCGATTTTAAAAAATCGGTCATGTTACGAATTTTTTCGAAAAAAAATGTTCAAATGGCTTCATTTTCTGAAATTGCGAAGATCATCCAATTATACTGCCTGTTTTCGTAGCACAGCTCTGTAGCTCTGACAGGTTTTGTGTAAGAAAAATGTTTCCGAGGTTTGCATATAAGGCCAAATATCTACTAAAAGACTCCTTCAAATTACTCATCGTTCCGGTATTTTTGTCACTTGTGCCAACTGCACATGTGACGTGAACTACTGCACTATTATAGCTTTAGTATTAAGAATAACAGAGCTTTTAGATAAACACATTTTTTCATGTTTCTGCGAGAAGCGCCGGTTATAAAAGTTCCAATACTGCAGTTTCGTAAGTACAATTCAAGGCACTTAAGTCCACGTTTCATCAGCTCTCTAGATCTTCCAGATTTTATGTCAAAATTAATTCAGTAACGGAAGTCACAAAAGCAACAAGGAAATCACAAGATATGCAGAAGTAGCATCTGTCAGACGAGCAGCGTGAGGCTGACGTCAAATGTTTGGTTCACAGACAAAATCTGCAGGTATCGTCACTGCTTCCGACATTTCATCAGCCCTCTAGATCTTCCAGATTTCATGTGAAAAATAATTCAGTCGGAGAAGTCACAAAGCCAACAGGGAAATCACAAGACATGAACAAGCATCCTCAGACCATCTCAGTGCTAGAGGCTGACGTCAAAAGTTTATTTCACGGAATTGACGTCATCTCTCTCTCTCTCTCTCTCTCTCTCTCTCTCTCTGTATGACGACCTGCCTGAGGCTGACGTCAAATGTTTAGAAACGGAAACGGTAATGACTGCGAAGTGGTTACAAGTTAAGCAAATAAAAGCGACACAAAAGGGACAGAAACCACTTAACTTTGACAAAGGACGGCACAGGTCGACGTTTCGGCTTACGCCTTCTTCAGGACATAAACAAATGGGACATAACTTCAACAAACAAGCAAAAGGTAACTCTGCGGACGTACTGACATACACGGCGCGGGAAAAAAAAAAAAAAAAAAAAAAACGGTGGGCGAGAAAAGGACCAGAAAAAATAGTAAAATTATCACAACACCCATCCTTAGGTGACAAAAGACCATGGACTGTGTGTGAAAAAAAAAAATAATAAATTGTTGGGCAGAAAAGAACAAAAAAGAATATTCTTTTTTGTTCTTTTCTGCCCAACAATTTTTTTTTTTTTTTTTTTTTATTTGTCAAATGTTTAGTTCACGGAACTGACGTCTCTCTCTCTCTCTCTCTCTGGGGAGCCAGGGTGGCCGAATGGTAGAGCGTTGGACTTTCAATGCTTGGGCCGAGAGTTCGAATCCCGGCCGCTGGGGCCAAATATTTGTGCTGGCCTTTTTCTCGTTGCCCCGTCTTTGATATCACCCTTATGTGGTGGAAAAGGACGTTTAACTCCTAAACACCCACCCACCCAACCTCTCTCTGCCTCTCTCTCTCTCTCCCTTCTTCCCCCACCCGGCCCCACCCCCCACCCCCAGTCACGTGGCTAATCGGTCGAGGTCGTAGAGGATCTAGTGTCATTGGTAGAACTTGGAGAGGGGAGAACCGACAACAAAACAGACAAAATAAAATGAAGTTTGGAGAAACAACTTTGTACGACGGGGCCGTTCCTCCTTGTTTCTTCTAATTTCTTCTTGGCGGCCGCTGGAATTCTTGTAACGTATCTGCAGATCTTTTGTAGTCTCGTCTGTATCCTACTCTGTAACCTAAGCTGGGGTTGGGGGAGGAGGAGGAGTGGGGGGGGGGGGTAATGTTGTTGACATTTTTTCCGCACTTCTTCTTCTCCTCCTCCTCCTCCTTTTTTTTCTTGTTTGTTTGTTCGTTTTGTGTGTTTGTTTGTTTAGCCAGGATTTATTTTTGACGACTAGCAATCAGTTTACTGCAGCCTGATCGCTGATGCACTTGAACACACACACATATATATGAACATGCATCGCATAAAACGCCAAAACGCCAAGAACTCAAACACCTTTTGGTGATGACTGAACCGGAAAAAAAACACCGGTTTAAAAAACCGGTTTGAAGTTAAAAAACCGGTTAAAAACCGGTTTGGATTTTTGAACCGGTTCACAGCTCTAGTGATCTGTGTGTGTGTGTGTGTGTGTGTGTGTGTGTGTGTGTGTGTGTGTGTGTGTGTTTCCGGTGCACTGGTAGCTGAGACAGGTTACATGAGACCCCCCCCCCCCCCACACACACACACACACACACTTCTCCCTTAGTGGACTAGAGTGTGAACTGTAAGGGTTTGGCCACACTGTACAACTGAAGACAGACACAGGTTTCTGATATCTGTGGGCCCCACGTGTCTCGCGAGCTATAGGCTTGCATAAGATGGCCGGCTGAACATGGGTTGTCATTGGCGCCAGATGGCACTTGTCTACACAGCATATTGGGGGGGGAGGAGGGGTCTTTGAATCCCCTCCTCCACCCCCGCACGCGCGCGCGCACACACACACACACACACACACACGCGCGCGCACGCACACGCACGACGGCACGCACATCTCCCGCGCCATCACACCGTCTGACCATGAATATCCTTCTGGGCCCGTGTGTAAAACTCGAGGTTAATTTAACCCACGGCTACGGGCCTAACCCACACTAGGACAAAAGAAACCCCAAAACAGCTGTAGTTTTCCAGCTTCTGTACAAATGGTAATGTAAAATTTCACAATTGACAGCTGTATTGACCTTGACCTTGAGTCAAGGTTATTCAAAAGGCTATGTCTGCATAGGTCTCATTGCTGCCTATCATTGTCAGGGGCGCCGGAAGATGTTGGGGGGAGGGGGAGACAGAATCTCAGAGGGGGGAAACGCCAGAGCCATTGAAAGGAAGGACGTTGCCTGAAGAAAGTGAAAACCGGGGGGGGGGGGGGGGGGGGGGGGGGGTCGGCGCTGTTCAGATGCTGCACAGACAAAAACCTTTCCGAACCAGTGAGCCATTGAAAGGAAGGACGTTGCCCGAAGAAAGTGAAAACCGTGGGGAGGAGGGGGGGGGGGGGGTGTTCAGATGCTGCGAAGACAAAAACCTTTACAAACCAGGGAGCCACTGCCTAAAGAAAGTGAAAAGCGGGGGGGGGGGGGGGGGGGGGGGAGTGACACGACTTTCTGCCAAGTCGTTTTGATATTTCATGCAACGGCTAAACTGAGTTCTCTGTTGGGTGGGATGAGGGAGAGAGCAGGAAGAGGGGGAGGGGGGTAGGGGAAGAGAGGGGGGACAAGACCATGGCTTTGCCCCCCCCCCCCCTCTTGCCATAGTCACCTGATTTTCCGGGGGGGGGGGGAGGGGCGAAAAGATACTCTTGCCCCCCCTGCTTGGGTACAGGGGGGCAGCTGACCCCCCGGTTCCGGCACCCCTGATTGTGCCTTATTTGGTGCCTCTGCTGTTTGTTGTTTCCAAGAAAATGCTAACGTTAAGGTCTCCGCAAAACATTTTGAGTGGCCTTGACCTTGACTCAAGGAAATGGAATACAAGTATGCTAGTACAGGTTTTGTCGATGTCTATCATCATGCAAAGTTTGATGCCTCTGGCACCCCTAGATTCTGAGAAAATGGCAATTTTAAATTTCCAATGAGACAGCTTTAATGACCTTGACCATCAGTCAAGGTTATTCAAGCGGTATGTCTTGAAAGGCCTTACTGCTGTCTATCAGCAAGCCAAGTTTGGTGCTTCTGCCATTTATTGTTTCTGAGAAAATGCCAATGTTAAGGTTTTGGAAGCTTTTCCGGAAACAGCTTGTGTGGCCTTGACCTTGACTCAAAGTCACTGAATACATGTCTGTCAGTAAAGTAGTTGTCAATGTCTGTCATCGTGCAATGTTTGATGTCTCTGGCTTTTCTAGATTCTGAGAAAATACCAATGTAAAATTTCCAAACAGACAGCTTTGGTGACCTTGACCTTTGATCAAAGTCAATCAATATGGTATGGTTTGAAAGGTCTTACGGCTGTCTATCTGCATGCCAAGTTAGGTGCCTCTGCTTTTCATTGTTTCTGAGAAAATGCCAATGTTAAGGTTTTGGAAGGTTTCCGCGAAAGAGCTTTTATGGCCTTGACCTTGACTCAGTCACTGAATACAGGTATGTCAGTAAAGGTGTTGTCAATGTCTATCATCGTGCAAAGTTTGATGTCTCTGGCTTTTCTAGATTCTGAGAAAATGCCAATGATACCTTTCAAGCAGACAGCTGTAGTGACCTTCACCTTGGGTCAAGGTCAATTAATATGGTATGTTTTGAAAGGTCTCATGGCTGTCTATCAGCGTGCCAAGTTTGGTGAGTCTCCTATTTGTAGATTCTGAGAAAGGGCGAATGTTAAGGTTTACTGCGGACACACAGACAAACAGACAGACACACACACACACACACACACACACACACACACACACACACACACACACACACACACACGACGGAGGGTTATTACATAGACTCACTTTCTTACACAAGTGAGCCAAAAATTAGTATGTGTGTGTGTGTGTGTGTGTGTGTGTGTGTGTGTGTGTGTGTGTGTGTGTGACCCGGGCCGATTCTTCGACGACGACGTTGCCGAAAATAGTAGAGAGAGATAGCAGGCGTTCGTCGGCTAACATTCTTCGTCGTTTCATGACGTGATTAGGAGCCGAAGACGCGCGCACAAATCTGTAGCATAGCAGCGGCCTTCGTCGGCGGTACGCGTTCGCGACAGAGTGGTGTCCCTTCACTCGATCTGTATGAGTCATTGTTTTTTCAATAAATTGTTTGTACTCGTGCATGCTATCAAGTGTCTTCTACATCAACACATTAGTGTTTATCAGCCGGAAGCAAAAGTAAGAGCACACTGAATCGAATACTTTTTGTACCTATCCTGCAAAAAAAAATCCCGACATTTCACAGGTTGACGAGAGACAAGGGAGGTCACTTGTGCGATGTTTACCATCATGGTAGATCAAACTTGCCAAAAATGGTACCCATTTCACAGGCCAAAATGTACAAGCGCCGTACCGTTACCGATGCGAAAGATCATATCGGTCAATAAATATGATGTTCAAAACAAAGTAAAACTCAGTTTAAACCTTCAAACCTCTAAGAAAAGACAAGAAATAGCGAACGAACTCATCTTCGGATTTCAGCCTGTTTTCACGACGAAGATACGGATGCTCGTCGGCTCTTCAATATGCGCGCATGCGCAGTCGGCGAAAATTGTGGGGAATCCCGACGAAGGTTGGCCGACGAACGCTTGCTATCTCTCTCTAGTATCTAGCGGCCACCATGTGTTGAGCTCGCAATAGGGTGAAGCCTTCTCGCGTAGGCTAGCGAAATCGGCAGCCTAAATCGGAGCTGTTTAGGCTACCTTTTAGTCAAAAGCCTAACCCATGTCTGCATTCGTGCATTACAATTTTGCCCACCGTAGGCTGGCCTTGCGATCAAGGCTAGCCTTGAGTCCGTAGGCTGGATTGGTGCATTAGACCCCAGCCTTCCGTTTAGGCCGTGGGCCAGAGGCCTCTAAAAGGCCTAGTTTTTGAGTTTTTTTCAAATTTGTGGGAATCACTAAATTTTAAGTGTCCCTACATGTAAATTTCACGCTGATTTCAAATCTAAAGAGATCCCAAACGTAAGTATGCGCACTACTTCAGAAAATGAGGGACAAGTCTGTGATGACCCTTCATAAGAAGTATCAATACTGTGATGTTTTGTGGCTGCAAATGATGCACTATTCTATTCAAAACAATCTGTCTTGTCCCTTTTGCCTATGACAATATAAACTATACATGATTAGTAAACAAATTTGGCAGTTAAGGTTACTTGCAGGTAGGAAAAATATAAGAGAGATAATAAGAAGATAAGAACTTTATTAATCCCCTCAGGAAAATTTATCGTGTACAGCTCTTGATCACATAATACACAGTACAACTATTATGACACAATAACAAAATCTCCATGAAGAAATCAGCCATGCACCCACACGCGCGTCCACCCATCACATATATATATATATATGCACCCACACACTTAAGTGACTTATCCATAGTCATAGCATACACTCTTCTCATGCATACCGCCATGCCACACACCACAAAGTGAAATAACCTGCACACATAATACATACTACATAGTGAAGCTACGTATTATAATTACATTATTAAAAACAAATCTACAATTCAGGGGATACTACTATAGTTCATCATAGGCACTGATCTACTGGTGTACGCCTATGTAATTTACACCATGCATCCACGCACTCTTCACTCATACACCCATCAAATACACTCCTGGCAGAAATACTGTTATGAATTTCATGATTAAGAAGAAAACTGTAATTCAAAATAATTTAGTCCATCACAAAAACAAAATCTCCACAAAAAATCAACCATGCTTTGCACACTTATCTGCTCATCCACATATCACATGCGCACACACACTCAGCCATAGTCGTACACTCCACACCTCCACGCCATACATCACCTGGTGAAATACATTCGGATTTCCAATGCACTAGTCATCTTGCCTCATAATTTCAAACATAATATAAAAAGAACTAAAACTGTTAGAATACTTTGAGAACACAACCACAACAGGGGTTATTTCACTTTAGCAGCACACTGTACAGCAGCAACAGGTAGTGGACGGCACGCTCTGAAAACAGACTAAGACCTACAGTTATCTGATCAAAGCTAAGTTCTAATCATCAATTAAACGCTTTAGTAGCTTCAGGCAAGAAAGATCTCCTATGCCTTTAAGTTTGGCTTGCAGGAGTAATTATTCTCCCACTGAATGTACTTCTCTGGCCCTCGATGAGGCTGAACAGGGGGTGTCACTGTCAGACACTGGACATGACAGAGATGTTTTTTTCTCAAGTCTCTTATAATAAATTATCACTTCAAGCCTCTTCTGGGGTTTCCCCACCACTGACTCAGCTTTCTTTACAACTTTGTCCACTCTACCCCTGTCCTGTTTTGAGATCTGACTACCCCAACAGACACAGCCCAAGAAGAGGACACTGCCTACAAAAAGTACAATGGACATGTATACATACATGTGTGTAAAACATGTTCAGAGTTTTCTCACTAGCATCAAAAGAGTGTAATTTCCTCAAGGAGTACAGTCTGGATTGAGATTTCTTTATCACATGATCAGTGTTAGCATTCCAGTTCAGTCTGCTGTCAATAATCACCCCCAAGTATATAATATATAGGTCAACCCTCTGAAATACCTCCCCATTAATATCTACAGGATCAACATACTTGGCTTTTTTCCCTTAAATCAATTACCATTTCTCTGGTCTTACCAATACTGAGATGTAAAAAATGACACCACTCAACAAAGTTTATTGTAAAGATGGGCAACAAACATCATAATATATTATATTGGGAATGAGGAGATTGAGACGCAGCAGTATGCAATAAAGCTGAAAAAAAAAAACTCCTGACTGAGTACAGTGCCATTAGTATTAGTTAGTATTTAAAACGATAAAGTTGAACAGCATAACGAAACAGTAATGCTCATAATTACTTACAATACAAGGCAGAAAACTGCATGGTCTGTTTTCACGGTCTCTTGGTGTAGCACCTGAATGCCCTGTCTCATCATCTGACTGGTCTGTGAGAATTTAAACTGGTGTTGTCACACTCTCAGATATTGTGGCTTTAATTGTTAATACCTCAGACGTCACTGTCAGAATTTACACTGGCGTTGCCTTAGCCCCCAATGCTGTGGCTTTACCAGTAATTTCTGTCACCTCAGATATCACTGTCATACTCTGATGTGTCACTGTCACAATCTGAAGCACCATCACACACCTGGCTCTCAGCTTCATCTGCACTGTTAGCTACATGTAAGATGTCTTGTGCAGTGGCAAGAATCTTTCTCTTTACAGTCCCACTGACATCAGCAAATTTGTCCAGCCAAACTTCATTAATAGAAGTACCACACATCCACACCAATAAATTGAACAAGCCCACAAGAACCATCTCCATAGCATGCTCCGTTGTGAGATCCTTGCTGTCAGCAGGCCATACTGCTGGTGATGTCACTGACATGACCTGCTCCCTCAGATACATGCTCCCATGGTAAAGTTGCCTCTTGTTGGCCTCATCTGAAAAATATTGTACCAGCAACAGGCATATAGTGACCTTAGGCAGGGTGCTTGGCACAGCTGAAATACTCCCCGATCCCCTCCCCAAACAACTCAATTAGTACTGATCTAGGAAGTAGTGGAACTCTCGATTTTTTTTTTTTTTTTTTTTTTAATATACGCTATTCATCGTGCTACGTTGAAGTTGACCGTGACTACAAAGAAGTCTAGACCTGTCTATATTATGAGGTCCGGCAACGTAATTATCAAGATCACTGAAAAATGCTCATATTATCATTGTGATTACATACTATTTTCACGAACTTCTCATTCAATTTAATAAATCAAACCTAATCCGAAGCACCACGAACAAAAGTTGCAGAAACTTACCTTGAACTATGATATGCCTGTAATCGATTGTAGCATTTCTTGTGAAACCCTGCCTCGTCAACGTTGAGGTCACTAAAGGCTTCCAAAGAATGACGAGCGACGTCTCCTTGAGTGCAGACGAACAAAGACCACCTTTCGCGACATTCCGAGACTCTTTGCATCGTTTTCTCGCTGAAAGAAAACTGTTTCACTACTGTTGGTCGCCCGTACAAAGCGTGGGCAGCCATTTTGTTTCCAAGCGTAGTCTCTTTCTGATTGGTCGAAAAATTAATTTATTCATCAAGTGAATGAATCGGCGCCTCTTCAGTAAAATCCGATTACCTCCCTTACAAGCTCTTTCTAATTATCTTTCATCCGCGATTAAAAACCAGTGCGCAACATTTCAGCTGAGATCTCCCAGTTTCTATCTAGTTATGGTGTATTATTGATGATAAAAACCAGAAAATGTCATTTGCATTGCAAAAATATTTTATGACACGAAAACCGAGGGCGGCCCACGGCCTAGTTAGGCGGGGTTGGTGCATTAGACGCCTGGACATTGACAACGGAAAGCCCCTGCGATCAGGGACACAGGATCAGATCTCACATCTAGCTCTGTTCTTGCACGTGTGTCTCGCCAGGTTTATGTTCTATCACCCAAGGTAAACTAGCCTAGAGGCCCGCTGGACACAAA
This sequence comes from Batillaria attramentaria, assembly GCA_018292915.2. NCBI lineage: Eukaryota > Metazoa > Mollusca > Gastropoda > Batillariidae > Batillaria > Batillaria attramentaria. The sequence goes on along the minus strand of JACVVK020000530.1, from coordinate 34,536 downwards.
ACCGTATCAAAACCTGCAACTGCACGGAAAATGTCAAATCTCCGTGCAAGCCGTGTTTGGCGCCGACCCAGCAGATTGAGGAAAACAATTCCAGAACCAATCCGTACTTTGAAAAGTTTGTTTGACATAACTGAAGTTTGACTCATCCGCTGTGAAGTACTTAGATAGAAAACTTAGATATCTGCACAGTTACAGCATCGTACAGCCTGGCAATGAGCCAACAGGAGACACTAGACAGGAAAATAGAAGCGTCACTCACTTGCTGGCAGAGCCTCAAGTCCACGCGACCAGTAAACGTCGATGTATTGCATTCCGAACACGATATCCTTGTGTCGAGCGTACATGCGAACACAAATGTGCAGCTATTTCAATTCTTCTGTAAAGCCGAGTTATCGTGAAATAGACATCTCTACACTGTAAGTAGGTATGTCTCTCAATTGCGGTTTATATCATGTTCTATACATTAACTGTTCAGCCAGAACCGTCTGTTTCCGAAAGGCTGTGTACACGACCGGTGATAAACTGTGTCAGCTTCTGTCGTACATGTTTCATTACTGGGTTCCAACACTATGTCAGGACAAGTGGATCCACTAAACATCAACACTATAACACAAGATCAGGACTAATTACCATTGTCGTTACCAGGTGATCCAGCGACGTCGTGACGGCAGTGTGGATTTCTACAGAGGATGGACAGACTACGTGAACGGTTTTGGCAACAGAAATGGCGAGTTCTGGCTTGGTATGTCAGTTTTATCTACTTTTCCATCAGATTCCGTCACATATAACTAAGAGTAGGACGTATGCTGTACCTTGATTTATTATACCAGGGCTGCCACTCTTCCTTTTTGTTGTTGTTGTTTTTTGTTTTTTGTTTTTTTTTGGGGTTTTTTTTTTTTTTTGGGGGGGGGGGGGGTGTTCGAAAAAAATTAACTTGAATGATACAGTCAAAAGTCTTTCTGTCGCCGCTTGATTTTTCTGTTCGTTTTTAAGTTGTTTCTCTATAGAGAAACAACTTTATGAGACGGGGCAGATTTTGCTACGCGCAGCAGCAAGTTTCAGTGATACAAAACAAGACTGTGACGTTTCTCCACACAATACTTACTTTCACGCACACAGTGACGTAACGAAATCTGCGTCATAGACACCTTACGTGCACACTTTGCTGCTGCGTTCTTTTTGGCGGGAATGACGTGTGTGTGTGTGGACGGATGTAATGATGACTATCTGCTAAACCACCTCGCCGGATGGCTTTTTACTTTGAGATAAAATGGGCAGTCATATTCTCCAGAGCTATTTTTCACGATTTTTATCCTGCCGCATTTTGAGAACAGTTATCGCCGATTTGAAAAAAATCGGTCATGTTACGAATTTTTTCGAAAAAAATGTTCAAACGGCTTCATTTTCTGAAATTGGGAAGATCATCCAATTATACTGCCTGTTTTCGTAGCACAGCTCTGTAGCTCTGACAGGTTTTGTGTAAGAAAAATATTTCCGAGGTAGGGGTGGTTTGCATATAAGGCCAAATATCTATGAAAAGACTCCTTCAAATTACTCATTATTCTGGTATTTTTGTCACTTGTGACAACTGCACATATGACATGAACTATTGCACTATTATAGCTTTAGTATTAAGAATAACAGAGCTTTTAGATAAACACATTTTTTCACGTTTCTGCGAGAAGCGCCGGTCAAAAAAGTTCCAAGTTTGCAATTTCGTAAGTACAATCCAAGGCACTTTAAGTCCACGTTTCATCTGCTCTCTAGATCTTCCAGATTTTATGTCAAAATTAATTCAGTCCCGGAAGTCACAAAAGCAACAAGGAAATCACAAGATATGAAGAAGTATCATCTGTCAGACGAGCAGCGTGAGGCTGACGGCAAATGTTTGGTTCACAGACAAAATCTGCAAGTATCGTCACTGCTTCCGACATTTCATCAGCCCTCTAGATCTTCCAGATTTCATGTGAAAAATAATTCAGTCGGAGAAGTCACAAAGCCAATAGGGAAATCACAGGACATAAACAAGCATCCTC